>CM045734.1:5857981-6097981 GCA_024760905.1 Plotosus lineatus | reverse complement strand
GCCTTGATAACCGTCATTTTTGAATATGTTGTTGTTTATGATCGTTATCATAATTACCAGGGAGCTCGGAAAGCACTGGGATTGTATTACGGCTGTCAACATTCATATTTATATAATCTACCACGCTAAAAACAGGCCCCTCAATTGCAAAGTATACGTTTGTTTTCACTCTAATATGGCGGCATAAACAGAGTTGCTACTTGACGTGTCACGTGACTGCAAAACCTCTATATGGTGCAGGATCACTGATCCTAGGGTTGGGGTCCCACTCTCCACAAGGTTGTCACTCTCAACCCAGTGCACTAACTGGGTTATCAAAGGCCGGCTATGTCTGTCACTGTCTATGGTAAGAGGTTCATGTAAAAGAACCATTGCTGACTTTCGTAAAGAGGGGCTGCAAAGCCGTCAGCGTGTTTCTGTCCCTTGCTAAAGGGTTGTGTCAGGAAGGGCATCCGACGTAAAAACGTATGCCAAATCAAATGTGTGAATCAGATGATTTGCTGTGGCGACCCCTGAAAAAGGAAAAAAAAAAAAAAAAAAACGATAGGAAAAGAAGAAGATCTTATATAAATTGCTGTACGCCCCGATCACATACTCAAATTAATTATTGCTCATGAACAGCATCAATATGAACATAGAAATGCTAACAGCTTGGGAATGAGGATCATATTCATTTCATTTAAAGACATTTATAATCCTGAAACGGAGAAGTGTCCAATGAGGCCGTTGCCAATGAAATAAATATTTAAATTATTAATGATTATATCTATGGAAGAGTAATTGTATGATTTATTGCACTGTTTATTTATTGGATGAGTTATGTAACAATTGTAGGAGGAGTTTAGTTACTGAAATGAGGGTAAGATTATTTTATTCACACTCTACTGGGATTGCTTGACTGACCTTGAAGGGAAAACAAAATGGTCAATCTAAGTGATGGAATGGGGCTTCAAGAACTTGAAGGTATAAAAGGAGGGGTCTTGATGGATCACGGGAGCATCCAGGAGTCAGTCATTCACATGAGGAGGGACTTTGGGGATCAAATCAGAGCTAGAGACTGATGGACGTGCCCAGGATTTTTTCTCTTGGAGCAGTTTCTTTTGTGTGATTGATTGTATGCTCTTCTTTTCCTCAAAGCTAAACAAACACCTGAAAAATGAGTTTGGAGCTCTTGTGTGGTGAACTGGCCCATTTCGCCACGATGGTAGTGTGCTGGATTATTGACCTGAAGGTCATTGGTGTGAACCCCACTATCACCGGGTTGTCACTGCTGTCTCCCCAGTGCATCTAACTGGGTTATCAGAGGCCGGCCACGTTTCTTACTGTCTGTGCTGAGAGGTTCATGTAAAAGAACCACTGCTGACGTTTCTAAACAGGAGCTCCATAGCTGTCAGCATGTTTCTGTCACGCGATGGCCTGGGGTGCTGTCCAGGGTTTACTTTACCCAGAGTCGGCTGAGATGGGCGCCAGCCTTCCCATGAACATAAATAGGATTAAATGGTTCAGAAAATTAATGAATGAATGAATAGAATTTTTGGTGTTCAGTGATGAGTATGGAAGGTCTGGTTAAAGTTTGGCACACAAGAAATTGTATATATCTGCAGATCAGAAACACTCTGGGTCTTTGAAATTCCTTCATCTGGTTATAAAGCTTTTCTCTAACAAAATGGGAAACAATCTGATCCAGGAATGTATTCAGGGACATATCATCTGGGCCAAAACAACAGCATGACAACTAGCATGAGCTTTTGTTCTGACACGCCAAAAAGATGTATCAGTAAGCTGGATAAATTTGGATATTGTCCAATCATGGCTTACTAAATGTGTTAGTTTGCATGGTTGGAAGTGCGAAGCCTCCAGGTGTTAATACTAAAAATATCAAACCAGAAAACTTTGGTAATGAAATCCAGAGAATGATTGAATGTGTGTGATTTGTTCCAGACTCTTGCTTTGTTCACGCTCTCCAATTATGAACATTATGAGAAGATGGAGGAATTGGTTTGGATCCATTGAATATACAGTTTTGGGAAGACAGCTTTCTTTCCATGGTGTGATGATGTCAACAACCCTAAGGCCCAATGGGACTAAATTACAAACTCAACCCACATGTAAAACATTGTTTCCTCCCTCCCTACCTACTTGGACCTTCTCTACATCTGTACACAACAGATTGAAGGTGGTTAAATATAGAGAGCTCGGTGTAGTTGTCAGAACAAAACAGGCCTTCCAGTCATAAAGCATGATTTATGATGACTTTTCACAACAAACATTTTGATGCTGCTCATAACATTTCTGCCAAAATACTGATAGAATCATTAGGCTGTCAAAAGTGAACTTGTAAAAGTGTGTGCTCGTGATATTACTCTGTTATTACAGATAAAATGTAAGTAATTGGGCGGTAGTGTGTAAGTGGTTTGAACTCTGGCTTCAATCGTCAACCCGTCTTAATCAGAAGGCTGGGTGGGGCTCCCATTTTTGGGTCCTTGAGCAAGTAGGGGTGTCACTGAAAACCTATTATTGGTATCGGTATATTGATAAAAAAAATTCCCACGTATCGATACATTAGAATATTGCTGTACTGTTCCATAAATGCATTAAATTGAACAGACTAAGAAATCTGAAATAAAAGGCACTAAATAGTTTTCCACCGACAAGATTTTAATTAACACCTTTTTGTATTTAACAAATCTATAAACACTTGTTTACCAGTTAATTTCAAGCAAGTTGTTTATATTCTACAAACACTTGTCAATTGAAAAGTTTAAGAGATATACAATTCATGAATCAAAGATACAATTCATAATTATGATGCAAGAAGATGCACATATCTGCATTATCCGGTGATAAGTGTCTCTTCTTGTTCAAAATGTTCGGTGCTGTTGAGAACACGCGCTCTGACGGCACACTAGAAGCAGGGACGTACCATTTACCATACAGAGATGCGGGACGTACCATTTACTAGGGGTGTCATTGAAATGGCATTTACTACAGACGCTGTCATGAACACAGGAAGCTATAACATTAGAAGTATCGATATCCCTTTTATAGGTATCGATTATCAATCGACATAATTATATCGGTGATATTCTGATATTCTGATTGTCAATGACATCCCTATGAGCAAGGCCCTTACACTTCACTCCATAACTGCATGAGATTAAAATGTAAGCCGATCTGTATAAGGCTTTCTGCCAAATGTCATAAATCAATTCATCCATTTAGTCATTCAGTAATTCATTTGCCAAAATGAAGCCCATAATCACCCAACTCTGGGTCAAGGTAGGGTACACAATGAACAGCCTGCCAGTCCATCACAAGATCAACACACACACACACACACACACACACACACACACACACACACACACACACACACACACACACACACACACACACACACCTATGGACAATTTAGCACAGACAATCAGACTAATGTGCACGTCTTTGGGGCATTGGAGGCTTAGTTACTGATCCAAGGGTCAACAATTCATTCCCACCATTCATTATCACCATTGTTGGGGTCTTGAGCAATTAATTGCTCAGTTGTATAAAAAGTAATTGTAGGTTGCTCTGGATAAGAGCATCTGCCAAATGCTGTAAATGCAAATGTCTTAAAGAGGAAACCCAAGTACCTGAAGAAAACCTGCACAAGCTCGGGAAGATCATGGCACTTTCACACACCCTCACTACTCTTGCTCAGCCTGGAACTTAAAGCCAGGACCTTCTTGCTGCTGAACTGGATGTGCTAACCACGGTGCCATCAATTACCATTATTTTATGGACCGGTTTATTGCTGTTAACCTTGATTACAGCACATAGTCACCATGGCATTGCTTCAACAAACTTAATCATCATGACATTTCTTCCCATACAGTGTAGAGTTCATTTCTCAGACGTCTTGAATCGATGAGGGAAAAACTGAACCCCTCTGTAAAGTCTTCTCCAGCACATCCCGAACACTTTTAATAAGGTTAAGGTCAGGATTCTGGGAGGCCAATACATGTGAAAATTATTCCTTGTGCCCCATGAACCACTCGCTCTTTATTCGAGTCCACATCCGAGCCGACAGGGAACAAAAAGTCCAGTGAACCTGCACATTCAGTACATTCAGATAATCAGCTGGTTCATTTTATTACCACATTGATATTGATTTTTGATTTAAACATATTTTATTCAGTCAAGAAAAAGATTGGGCACAAGTTACCCAGCTTAAAAAAGCCTTTTCTTATTACCACATTAAAGTTGCTGAGCCTCAACTGGAACAACCGGAGCAACATCGCCATAGAGATTATATGCTGTGATCAGGGATATGCGAGCTCCAAGATAATATATTACTTTTTTTTTGGCTGGGTAATGTATACACAATGTTGTTTTTACCGAGGTCAAAAGTGAAACTGAATTGAGATTGAATAACAAGTAGAAATAGAAATGGAATAAAATCTATAGTAAGATGTAGGCCCTTGACATTCGCGGGGTTCAGTTCCGGGCCCTCTCACGAATGAAGATAATCCTCGAGTTCTGTACCCGGAAGTAAAACCCCATGTATGCCGTCACATGCACGAATGAGCAGCTGTAAGTAAAATACTGTGTATCTATTACATGCACTAAAATATGCTTCTTAAACTCATTCTATAGACAGTCTTACTCATTAGTACAGTATTAATGTAGTAAAATGTAGTAATGATTAAGAAAAACTTTTCAATTTTTACTGTTATATTTATTGATGCTAAAATATAAACATTATACAGCATACGCATAAAACACCTTTCAGTGGATTCTGTTTATAAACATGCAGCACTGTAGTTTTCAAAAATGCCCACTAGAGGAACGTACTGTATTGTATTAGGCATGACACAACTGAATTCAGGTATTAACTGCATTAAGTCCGAGCAGCTTGGCCACGCCTTCCAGCCGGAACCATAGTACAAAACAGAATTTTAGAGTGGTAGTGAGAGCGTTACAAACCAAAGAAGCGGTGATATTGATGTGAGTTAAACCTCTGGCGCAGAGCTGAGCTTGCTTTTGTTTATTGGGAGTAAATAAGAATAATGAATTCAAGTGTGTGAGCAGCTCAGCCACGCCCCTCAGGAAATAAACAGTTAGTGAGAGGCACAGCACCAAAATCCCCCAAAACACAAACCAAAACAAAAAAGACATAAAAGAACAAGAAATGTAATAAATTCGACAAACAAAACAAAATGAGAAACATGCCACACCACAGTAAATAAAATATAACACACAGACATTTTAAACATTACCTTAGGTCATGTACTGGAATAATAATTTAAAAAAGACTAATAGTGAAGTGTTTTACAACAGTTCAAATGATTACTGTATTCCTCTTCAGCAATGACGTGACTTCAGAGGAAACTGTCGTTTCTTCCGGAGAAAGTCTTATTTCTTCAGAAGAGACATCCAACTTCATTACCTTTTTCTGGTGCTTAAGCAGGCGATTGAGTGACATCATAGAACTTAACTGGTAATTAAAACACACTTAAAAAGGCTCATTGCCAACTTGTGCGAGAATGAGGAAAAGGGGGCGTTACATCACTCCAACCAATCAGCAGGAAGGAGAACAGCCATTGGCTGAATTTGAGAACACGCAGACAAAATCACCCTGCCCACACCAAATAAATATCCGGCAACACCCGTGACTGTTAATTTTCATCTATGTAATTTTCAACCGTAAAAGAGCATTTCTGGAAGGATACCCACTGGGTACTTCTGGGTACAGATGTTTGTGGTGCACCCATAAAGTTCAACATTATTTTGAAAAGCGACAGAGCCACACCAGAGAGGTGAAAGAGCCGCATGCGGCTCCGGAGCCATGAGTTGCTGACCCTTGATATAATACAATGCAAAGTAAATATAATGCAATACCTTCCTCTTGTGGAACTGGAAACGATCATACTTTAATGGAAACGATCAGACTAAGTTTGTGTCTTTTTATATATATATATATATATATAGTGGTACCTCACCTTACGAAATTAATCCGTTCCAGAAGTGGTTTCGTAACCTGAATTTTACGTAAGTTGAGCCGCATTTTATGTGTAAAAGGCCTGATTTGTTCTAAGGCCCCCAGTACTACCCCTAAATCCTTTAAAAATTATAAAAGTATACCTTTTAAGGCATCCTTCAGCTTCAATAGCATACCGATGATCGACAGGTTTGGCCATATTCCTTTGCTGTATCACTCAACCGCATGCCATGAGCCCACTTCTTCTTTTCACTCGCACCAGGAATCACTTTCACCGGGAATCACACGCATGTGTGTGTATGTGTGTGTGTGTGTGTGTGTGTGTGTGTGTGTGTGTGTGTGTGTGTGTGTGTGTGTGTGTGTGTGTGTGCACGTGTATGTGTCCGCGCGTGTGCTGACTATGTCTTTTTAACAGAGTTATAATCTTACAAATGTATATGCAAGGTTTAAAGTCTGAGCCAAAAAATAAAGTTGCAATGAGCACACTCAAAAAACTCACGAAACAACAATAACTCTGTCCTTTACGCATATTAGAACTCAGTGATGAACAATGGGTCGAAGGCACACGAAAATGCAGCTCCATAATAGCCAATGGGAGGGAGCTGTGTCATGGGTATGATGGAGATGCAGCTCCCTCCTAGCCAATGGGAGGCCAGCGGGGCGGGATGTTGGGGGATAACCAATGGGAGGTCACGTGGGTGGATGTTGGGAGATAGCCATTGGGAGAGCAACTCGTGCATTGTTTGAAATTTTGAGATGGTGCGCTTCGTAACGTGAATGTTTCATATTCAGAGAAGGAAATTTTAGATAAATGTGTTTCGTAAGTAGCAAAGATTAGTAAGGGAGAAGTGAGGAGGGCATTGAAGAGGATGAAGAGTGGAAAGGCAGTTGGCCCTGATGACATACCAGTTGAGGTATGGAAGTGTCTAGGGGAGGGAGCAGTAGATTTTCTGACAAGAATATTCAACAAGGTCTTAGAAAGTGAGCAGATGCCAGAGGAATGGAGGAGAAGTGTGCTTGTGCCCATTTTTAAGAACAAGGGCGATGTACAGAGTTGTGGCAACTACAGAGGGATAAAGTTGATGAGCCATACAATGAAGCTATGGGAAAGAATAGTGGAAGCAAGACTAAGGGCAGAGGTCAGCATTTGTGAACAACAGTTTGGTTTCATGCCAAGAAAGAGCACCACAGATGCAGTGTTTGCTTTGAGGATGTTAATAGAGAAGTACAGAGAAGGTCAGAAGGAGCTGCATTGTGCCTTTGTGGATCTGGAGAAAGCATATGACAGGGTGCCGAGAGAAGAACTGTGGTATTGTATGAGGAAGTCTGGAGTGACAGAGAAGTATGTTAGAGTGGTGCAGGACATGTATGATAGATGTAAGACAGTGGTGAGGTGTGCTGTCGGTGTGACAGAAGAGTTCAAGGTGGAGGTGGGACTGCATCAAGGGTCAGCTCTCAGCCCCTTCTTGTTTGCTATGGTGATGGACAGGCTAACAGATGAGGTTAGACAAGAATCTCCATGGACTATGATGTTTGCAGATGACATAGTGATCTGTAGTGAGAGCAGAGACCAAGTGGAGGAAAATCTAGAGAGGTGGAGGTATGCCCTGGAAAGGAGGGGATTGAAGGTTAGTCTTAGTAAGACAGAATACATGTGTGTGAACGACAAGGACCCAAGAGGAACTTTGAGGTTACAGGGGGCAGAGATAAAGAAGGTGGAGGATTTTAAGTACTTAGGCTCAACAATCCAGAGCAATGGAGAGTGTGGAAAAGAGGTGAAGAAGCGCGTGCAGGCAGGTTGGAATGGATGGAGAAAAGTGTCCGGTGTGATGTGTGATAGGAGAGTATCGGCAAGAATGAAGGGAAAAGTGTACAAGACGGTGATGAGGCCAGCAATGTTGTATGGTTTAGAGACAGTGGCCCTGGGGAAAAGACAGGAGTCAGAGTTGGAGGTAGCAGAGATGAAAATGTTGAGGTTCTGTCTGGGAGTAACGAGGATGTATAGGATCAGAAATGAGTATATCAGAGGGACAGCCCATGTAAGCTGTTTTGGAGACAAAGTCAGAGAGGCTAGATTGAGATGGTTTGGACATGTACAGAGGAGGGATAGTGAGTATATTGGTCGTAGGATGCTGAGGTTGGAACTACCAGGCAAAAGGCCCAGAGGAAGACCAAAGAGAAGATTTATGGATGCGGTGAAGGAGGACATGAAGGTCGTTGGAGTAAGAGTGGAAGATGCAGAGGATAGGGAGAGATGGAGGCAGATCATTTGCTGTGGCGACCCCTGAAGGGAACAGCCGAAAGGAAAAGAAGAAGTGTTTCGTAACCTGGATTTTTCATCTGTTGGGTCTTTTGTAAGGTGAGGTACCACTATATATATTTATCATATTTATCATAGATATGAATTACTATCACAGTAAAGAATTAAGCTTTTCTTAATCATTACTACATTTTACTACATTAATATTGTATTAATGAGCAAGATTGTCTATAGAATGTGTTTAAGAAGCATATTTTAGCACATGTAATATGATACATGGGGTTTTACTTCCAGGTACAGAACTCGTGGACTATTTTCATTCATGTGAGGGGCCGGAATCAAACCCCCATGAATAACAAGGGCCTACTGTATTTGTAATTGCAATGTGATATTAGTTTATCAAATATCTCATTTAAAAGAACATAACCAGAGTCAAAATAACACATACTACAGCCTCATCTTGCTTGTGCATCAACCACATCTTCACCACGATGTGTGAGTTAGATAAATGTTAGCTACTGAATTTAGCTTTTCAGTGTGGTCACAAGGAAGACATGGCGACGCTCCATAATCCCACAGGAGGAAGCGAAACACTGAAATCTAAACAGGACATTAAGCAGTTAATGCACATTTAGACACTCATGCTGGGTTTTTTAAACAGATCCCCTGAAACGAAATGGCTGAGCAAGTTTATATATTATAATGTAGTAGCTCAAATGATGTAAAGACCTTTAGAGACTGATTGTAAAGAACTTAGGGGGAACATTTTCGGGTTGCCACTTACACTGAACCACAGTCTCACTTAGTAAGCACCATTCCTTTTAATGAGCTCCCTGAGTTAGAATACGTGAAGCACTGGTCGACCTCCTGCAGAGTGATTTGGTTTACCAAGTGGTTCAGACTGAAAGTGAGTCAAGAACTGGCAGAAGACTTTGGGTTTAGCTTGAGGCCACTCATAAGTAACCCAATTTAGCAAGTTAAAGATGAAGGCCTTGCATTGCATCATCTCATGTTCTTTAGAAAAAGTTAGCATATTAACAATATAGCAATATTGTTATCGCAAGAATATTGGTGGAAGTGGACTTGTCCAAATCCTACGAATGTCAAAGCTACTGGAAGATCCTTAAACCCCAAAACATTTTGTTTTCTACAGAGAATGGTGTTAGCATTGGATACCGGTGTCTGCCAAATTAATATGGCTAAGATAGGCAGGGTTGCTGTGAATCAGGTGACTATACTGGAAACACTGGGTGTGAGGTGGATAGACATGCTGAATTGGATGCCAGTCCTATGGCGTGCGCTCGCACACACACACACACACACACACACACACGCACACACACACACACACACACACACACACACTCTCTCTCTCTCTCTCTCTCTCTCTCCTCAATGAAATGGAGTCAAAAGTGTGATGTCATGTTGTCATGACAGCAAAATTCTCAGTTATAAACAGCACGAAACAAATCATTTTCTATTTTGTCACTCGCATCATTTTTTTTTTTTTTTCAGAGAGCAAAACTTCACTGAACTGGTTACTGCGAAAACTACTTCAGGTTTTATTGTGTATAGACTTTTACATGTCCTTACGAGTTATACATTACAGACGCATACTGCTACCACACCAGAAAAAAAATAAGCAAATCACTATCAGATTTTGACTATATCTTGTAATAGTAATGTATAAAGTTTCTCGAAAAATACAGCAAGATGACCCCGGGTTTGAATTTCGGGATCAGCAAGGGTATTACTCCTGATGTTACTCCTGATGTGTGTGTTGGTCCTGTGATGGTCTGGTCAGCTGCTCAAGGCCCTCGATAGTTGCGGGGGGGTTGGTTCCGGCCCTTTCCGCGAAAGTGTAATTGCGCATCCTCTACAGTAGGTGGCAGTGGCCCTCTCACTTTGTTCCCTATGGCAAGGCGCGAAATTAGCACCGGCCCACCGGCGTTTGCAGACATTTTTGTGAGCGGTCCGGAAAAATCCAACCCAATACTGGCCCTGTGTCAGGCAGAAGGCCTTTTCGGTAAAATGAACAATCCACCATAGCATAAAATATGACAATTCAATGAAAGCGCCTTAGAAGCTAGAGAAGATGCCATGTTTGAGTGGCATCATAGCTCTTAAATAATCAAACACATTAAAAAACATGGATTCACAATTCTCGCAATCACCACGATGACATGTCTGCCCCTCTCTCCCCTGGTGCTGGGATGGCCGTGGTTGCAGACCCACAATCGCCACTGGCGCACCCTCACCATACGCAGCTGGAGTGACTACTGTCTGCAATACTGCTTAATGGTGGCTGTACCCTCCCAAGCTTCACAAACCCCGGTCGACCTGGAGGATCTGGACTTAGCCGGCGTGCCAAAAGAGTAACACAACCTGGAAGAGGTCTTCAGCAAGGAACGGGCTCGCTCACTACCTCCTCATCGACCGTACGACTGCTCCATCGACCTACTCACAGGTTCCAAACTCCCTTCTCAGCAACTGTATAACCTCTCAAAGCCAGAGAAAAATTCCATGGAAGCATATATTAATGAGTCGCTTACTGCAGGTCTCATTCGGCCCGCATCATCCCCGGTTGGCGCTGGGTTCTTCTTTGTAGAAAAGAAAGTCAAAACCCTGAGACCTTGTATCGATTACACGGGCCTGAACCATATCACAATAAAGAATAAGTACCCTCTCCCTCTCACAGATTCGCCCCTCTCCATGATGCAACCGTCTTTTCCAAGCTGGACCAGAGAAATGCCTACCACTTAGTCAGGATTCGGGAGGGGGACGAGTAGAAGATGGCTTTCAACACGCCCCTGGGGCACTTCGAATACTTGGTCATGCCATTTGGACTAACCAATGCCCCGGCGGTTTTCCAAGCCCTGGTTAAAGATGTACTAAGGGATATGCTCAACCGCTTTGTATTCGTGTACCTAGATGACATCCTGATCTTCTGGCGGTGGTCTTGGTGCTCCAGGAGTGGAGGCACTGGCTGGAAGGGGCAGCCCACCCCTTCGTGGTCTGGATCGATCGGTAAGATAGGTTTTAATCCCGCCCATCAGGGGGAACCAGAGCCTGTCGGGTGCCCCCAAGATCGACTATACGTTCCCCCGCCGGCCAGAACCCCAGTGCTCCAGTGGGCACACTCATCAAAAGTAGCCTGCCACCCCAGAGCCCACAGAACTCTCTTCCTACTCCAACAACGCTTCTGGTGGCCAACAATAGCAGCCGAAACCAGGGAGTTTGTGGGAGCTTGTGCCACCTGTGCCTGGAGCAGGTCCTCCCATCGTGCACCTATGGGTCTCCTCCAACCCTTACCCGTTCCTCATCATCCCTGGTCGCACATTGCGGTGTACTTTGTTATGGGGTTACCCCCGTCCGAGGGCAACAGTCATCCTGACCATAGTGGACCGATTCTCCAAGGCTTTGTCACCCTACCCAAACTCCCCTCGGCGATGGAAACAGCTGTTCTCCTGATCCAACGTGTCTTTCACCTCCATGGCATCCCCAGGACGTTGTTTCTGACTGTGGCCCCCAGTTTGCATCTAGAGTTTGGGAGGTGTTCTGCGACACCTTGGGAGTCTCCTGTAGCTTGACGCAGTTTCCAAGTAGTCCAAGCGCAGTTTCGCAGAGCATGCCGGATCTGGAAAGAAGCACGTGCCGCCCTGGAATGAACAGTGGCCCGAAACCGAAGAATTGCCAATCGTCATCGAACCCCAGCAACTCACTACAAGGTCAAGCAACAAGTTTGGCTTTCCTCCTGGGGCATGCCACTCCAAGTCGACTCCAAGAAATTGTCTCCCAGGTACATTGGGCCCTATGTGAAAAAATTATAAACCCCAGCGCCGTCCGACTAAAACTCCCATCCTCACTCAAAGTACACCCAGTATTCCATGTATCCCTAATTTAGCCCATGGTGGAAAGTCCCCTCCACCCCCCTACCAACCCCCCACCCCCTCCTCCCTGGCTGATTGATGAACACCCCACATACGTCAATCGCATCCTCGATGTACACAGACGGGGTCGAGGTTTTCAGTTCCTGGTGGACTCGGAGGGGTAAGGCCCCAAAGAATGCTCCTGGATTCCTCGCTCCATAATCCTGGACCCGGACTTATTAAACGACTATCATCAGTTCCCGGACAAGCCTGGTCGGGCACCAGGTGGCGCCCCTTAAGGGGGGGTATTGTTATGGTCTGGGCTGGCTGGCAGCGTTAACTCTCTCTTCATTCCTTGCAGGCGCTGGCGAGGAGCGTGGCTGTTACCTGCAGGCGAGGTCCAGAGAGCTCCATTGTTTCCATTCAGCAATCAGCAATCAGCAAGCTCTAAATAGGAGTGGTGCGCTTCACTCCGACGTAAGAAGATTGTCCTTCCCAGTGATTCCGTTTCTCTGCTTTCTCTCTGACTCCTGGTATCCTACTTTGTGCTCGACCAGTTTCCATTGATTAATTATTCCTGTGATTTAGAGTTCCAAGTGCAAAATAAAATCGTTGAATCTTCTTATGGTCTCCTGCATCTTTGGGTCCGACGCATATGCTCCAGGCACAACAGCGTGGTTGATGTCTCTTGTGGAAACAGTGAGATGTTACATTCTGGTGACTCTGAGAATCAGAGCCCGGCCAGAGATGAGTGTGACAGTGAATCCAAAATGGTTCATTCAGATAACGTTTTGCAAGCTCTGCTTTCCTGTAGTCAGCTGCTTTAGGAACAAAAAGATTTCCAATTGTTTCTGCAAATTGTTAATTTTTCAGTTCAGCATTGACATGTAATGTGTTATGATGCACTGGGTGCACGACATAGTCCAGCCAATTCAACAAGTTTGTGTCACTACCAGGTTGGAACAGCCAATCACGAAGGCATTGTGTCTGAGCACACTCAGAGTCATAACACTTGAGCACACTTTACAAAAAATTTATTTGTTTTGGCAGTCGCTTTTCTTCTTGAAGAAAGCTGTTTTTGAAACTATCAGTGAAAATCAGTAAGTGATATTACGGCTGTTTCTTTAGTGAAAATAAATACTCATGTTTCAGAACTCTGTTTCTTTGGAAGTGTCCAAATATTTAATATCAAGGGCAGTGGTGGCTTAGTGGATAAGGTGATGGGTTACTGATCTGAAGATCAGCGGTGCAATCACCCACTGGCCCTTGAGCAAGGCCCTTAAGCCTCAAGTGCTCAGTTATATGATAATAATTGTAGATTGCTCTGCCAAATGAATATTTTTGGGAAAATCTGAACCAAGCCTTTAATTGTGTATTCAAGAAACCTACATGAACATGAGGAGAACATGCAAACTCTGAGTCGACCAGGGAAGGGACCCTCGCTTTGTGAGGTGGTAGGAGTACCTGCTGTGTCCATGCAGTATATATAACAATCTGTATCACTCACTAGGTTGAACAAAAAGATTATTGTTCAGTCTGAGGATTCTTACCCAGAAACCCATAAAGAATCTGAGCTGAGCATGTGGCAACTTTTTCACAAAGGAAGATCAATACAAATGCATTCTAGTTGCTTATTCATTTGTAAACGACTCCCAGTTGCAAATTTTGTTTTTAAAGAGAACCGGTTTATGGCCCTCCGTGGCCACAAAGCAGTGAGGTGAACCCGACCAAAGATGTCAAAATGATCCTGGCCTTCAGAAAACACTTAGATTCAGGAGTCTGATAAAGATGATCATTGAAGGAATCTTCAGAATCCACTGACCTGTACAGTTTCAAGATTCACTCAGACACACCAGACACGGCTCCTAGAAGACTCAAACTGCTGATTTGGTAAACCTTGAACCCGTGCAGGTCAGTGTGTCCCCCTAGGATCAGACCGAGGATGCTCTTACAGGTAGTAATTTCTGCTCTTTCTCTTGAATCTCTACATCTTCTTTTCCTTTCAGCTTTTCCATTTTTCAGGGGTCACCACGGCAAATCATCTGATTTGCATGTTTGAGTTGTTATTTGCATGTTTGAGGATTTTACGTCCTTCCTTCCTGAACACAAGCCTTTAGCAAGGGACAGAAACACTGACGGCTATGAAGCTCCTCTTTATGAAAGTCAGCAATGGTTCTTTTACATGGCCCTCTCACCATAGACAGTGAGAGACATGGCTGACCTTTGATAACCCAGTTAGTGCACTAGGGGGAAGTGACAACCTCGTGAAGAATGGAACTCGAACCCCCAACCTTAGGATCAGCGATCCAGCGCTCTTCACCACTAGGCCACCAGTCATATATATATATATATATATATATATATATATATATATATATATATATATATATATATATATATATATATATATACATTACTGTAAAGAATCTATCTATTTTTAGCTATAACAAGGCTTGTTTGTTATTCACAGGAATCTTTATTAAATATAAAGTAACTGGAGTTTCTTAAACGTTTTCCTTTTGTGCAGGCTTTGGAACGCTGTGCTGGTCCAACTTCATACATATCCCAGCATGCTGCTGGCCATGCGCCAGCAACTGTTCCGAAAAGTGCTCTGTGTTTTTCTCCAGTGCCCTAGATTCCTCACATCTGCTTCCTATTGCTTCTTTTCCACGCCCATCCGTAAAGCTACTGTTGAAGTGCTTTTTTCTCAGTTTCTTACACACATCTATATACTGTATATGTGCACTCACCTATATACAAAGCACTTTGTCACAATATTCAGTGTGCATGCTTCAATTCAAGGAGTTTTTATCTATTTTTATCTTAACATTCAACTGAACAAGTTGTTCAATGAAATTATCAAAGAGTTTAACTGCTTTGAGTCAGTGTAAATAAAGAAAAATAATTATGAAATGACTACATTAAACAAAAAGGATTATTGAATCAGTAAACAACAGCAACAACAAAAATGATTATTAACACTCTGTTGCTCCTCCTCTGGCTTTTATGGCAGATTAGATTTTTTGAGTTGTGGACCTATTCACTAATAATAAACAATATTCTCCATCACCCTGGCTCCCACTCTCTTGAACAGCAATTGATGCCATGGGACATTTTTTTCACTTCCAACAGTTTGCTGCACATGACATTGGGTTAATTGGACTCTTTTTTGATTAAATTTTAATAGTTCAACATAACCAAGCCAATTTCTATGAATGGAGTCTGTCTGTCTTCCTTTCGGCTTTTTCCCTTTTACTCAGGAGTCACCACAGCGAAACATCTGATTCGCACGTTTGATTTGGCAGAAGTTTTTACGTCGGATGCCCTTCCTCTCACAACCCTTTTTAGCAAGGGACAGAAACACGCTGACGACTTTGCAGCCTACTCTTTACAATAGTCAGCAATGGTTCTTTTACATGCCTCACACCATAGACAGTGAGAGACATGGCCCGCCTTTGATAACCCAGTTAGCCGCACTGGGGGGGACAGTGACAACCCTGTGGAGAGTGGGACTCGAACCCCCAACTTTTGGATCAGCGATCCAGCGCCCTATACCACTAGACCACCACTGCCCCAATTTCTATGAATGGAGTAAGTGTTCAAATTCAGGTAATTATTGGCTTCCATTGGTCCTTTCACTGACATGCAACCCCATAGCATGTATGAAGGGAAATTTGATTTGACTGTTATCTTCAGGTATCTTCAAGACTGCTATCGCTCCCTCTTTGGTAGCCATAAGAATGGGTTCTGTCCATCTGTCTGTTTGTCCATCTGTCTGTCCATCACACTTTAGTTTCCAGACATTTACTTGCCATGTGTTGAAGCTGGGGCTTTAAAACTTTGTATGCTGGCTCAGTACGATGAGGTTAAGTGTCATTTGAAAAATCATAGTTGTTTTTACAACCCAACCATCTGTGGTCTAGATAACAGGTATTTAAAGCATGTTTGTAGATTGTACATTTCCATGACGACTTCATTTCGCAGTGCATACAGACCTTTAGAGTGTTTCTACAAACTACATTCCAAAAGGTTGTTACACTATAAAAATTGTGAATAAAAACAATGCACCGATGTGGAAATCACATCTTATAGCAATAAGAGGCTGAAAACGTCAACTTCACTTATAACGAGCAGTTGGAAGACCAATCACCACTAGTGAGGTCCACTGGCAACAATGACTGAGTATAAAAGAGCTTTTTAGCGTGGCAGTGTCTCTCAGAAGTGAAAATGGGTAGAGGATCACCAATTTCTCCTATGTTGTTCAGAAATATCAGAAAGGAGTTTCCCAAAGAAACATTGCAAAAAGTCAAAGTGGAAAACTGTTTTGTGGTCAGACGAATCATGATTCGAAGTTCTTTATGGAAAACTGGGACCAAGGACAACCCAAGTTGTTATCGGCGCTCAGTTCAGAAGCCTGCATCTGTGATGGTACGGCGTTGCATGAGTACGTGTGGTATGGGCAGCTTGCACATTTGGAAGGCAGTCAATGCAGAAAGGTATATTCAGGTTCTAGAACAACATATGCTCCCATCCAGACCTCATCTCTTTCAGAGAAGACCTTGCATTTTTCAACATGATAATGCCAGACCACCTGCAGCATTAATTACAACATCATGGCTGCGTAGGAAAAGGATCCAGGTATTGAAACGGCCAGCTTGCAGTCCAGATCTTTCACCTATAGAGAACATTTGGCGCATCATAAAGAGGAAGGTGCAACAAAGAACGCCCAATACAGTTGAACAGTTCGAGACCTGTATTTAAACTTGACAAACTTGTCTCCTCAGTCCCCAGACATTTGCAGTCTGTTGTAAAAAGAAGAGGGAATGTATCGCAGTGGTGAAAATGGCCTTGTCCCAACTTTTTTTGACATTTGTTGACACCATGAAATTTAAAATCAACATATTTTGCCTTTAAATTGTACATTTTCTCAGTTTAAACTTTTGACCCTGTCATCTATGTTCTTCGGAATAAAATGTATGTTCTTATTTGGAATAAAATATTGAAATCTGGCGCTTCCACATCATTGCATTCAGTTTTTATTCTCAATTTGTATAGTGTCCCAACTTTTTTGGAATCCGGTTTGTAAAATATTTGACCATTTGAATATTGACTGAACGTTAGGCCTCTTGTTATCCTTGTATTGCTGCCAAAAGTTTTGCATACTAATTTAAGGTCCAGCCGGAGCCCAGATCACTTTTGTCGTTTTGGCCTTTGAATGCCGATTAAACCCTGCAGGTGTTGCGGCCTGCAAAAAGCTGCGTTGCATTATGAGACAGTGCAAAGCAGGTGCACAGCAATTCTAGTTTAGTGACAAGGTAGAATATTCTGTGTTATCTGCAAAATTGTGGGAGTTGTCCGTGTCCAATTATGGAGTGGTATCCTGGGAGCTCCTATTTGATAACAGAAGAAAATTCATTAATTCGTTAATCATTCACACCAATTATCCTGTTAGGAAAGCTGCTGACCTCAGGTCAAAGGCAGGATACAACCTGAAGAGGTCGTCAGTCTTTTACAGGGCCACAGAAGGTAATTGATCAACATAAAGACAGAGCAGTTTTTGTCTTTGCGATGGTAATCCTTCCACCAGTGTCCCATCAACTTCTGTCATTCAAATCCTTTCTCCCTTCCATTACGATTTGTAATCAACATCATCTGGAGCTGCTTGACATTTTAACACATTGCACAGTAGCCTATTACATGGTTTACCTTCTGGGAATTTCTACAATTGTTAGCTTTTATCCAGAAGAGGTTGGGTACCCTTTTGAGTCTGTTTCCTCTCAAGTGTCTTTTCAGAGACCTTTAAAGCAACTTTTGTCATGTCTATTTTTAAATGAGTTATGGTGTTGGTGCCTTAGGGTCCTGCTGGGTCTGTGGTTTGTTCCTGGGCTCCAGTTACTGCTTTGTGTAGACATCTGCATGTTCTTAAGATGTCATCCAACTGGAATTAAAGTTTCACACACTTCACAGATGATGTGAATAGTGTCACCGAGACACTGTGGAGTCTATGTATCAGAAAATAGATGAAATTGATGAGAAGCAGACGGAGTACATCATTACACTGGCAACACCAAGCAATGATGATTTGAGCACTGTTGTCTGTCAACAACTCTGTTTGTCTTTACTGTTGCTTGAAGGCAAAAATTTTGGATCTAGCGCATATTAGATCATTTTCGACACATGTATCTTTCTCCAGTCTGTGAGCTGTTTTCCATGCAGGGAAAACTTAGTTCTTGCAATAATTCTCAAGTGGCTCGGGAGAGGGATGTCTGGACCTTACTGCGAAGATTCCTGCCCTCACGACCTGAACCCAGACCAAGTGGAATGATGATGATGATGATGATGATGATGATGATGATGATGATGATGATGATGATGATGATGATGCAAACTTCATAACCACGAGAACAGTCCAGAAAAATTATCCCTGATCCCAGATCACATGAACCAAAGTAATGTGACCTGTTTAACTTCATCAACATCATCCTAGTGAGTTGAACCTTGTCCTGCGGAAGGGTTTTATGTGTCATAATGATCCTAGGAGCTACATTGTTGAGGGCATTATGCCCCTGGTAGGGTCACCCAAGGCAAACAGGTCCTACGTGAAGGTCCAAACTAAGTGTGGAAGACTATGGAAAGAAAAATACTCAATGAGGGTTGCTGTGGTGTCCTCCCGCTCCTAGGGGTGAGTGTCAATGGTTGTGTGTATGTTGCCCTGCAACAGTCTGCAAGCTGTTCAGGCAGGGTGCACCCTGCTCTCACCCAGTCAGCTGAGATGGGTGCCAGGCCATCACACAACTATTCACATGCATTCTCACACTTAGGGGCAATTTGAAATATCTTTTCTGACTGAGCGGAAAGCGAAGTATGTGGAGAAAACCCTGGAAATCAAACCCAGGTCTTCTAGTTGTAAGGAGGATGCGATAACTATTGCTCTACTATGCCACCCCCTACAATAGCTACACAGCACATCTTTTATATGAGGACCTGACTTTCAAACCCTCTTCATCCAAGCCTACACCAGTCTTTTATCATAGCTCTGCTCAATTCATAGAAGAGAAAAAAAAAGATCACAGGTTGTTGTGAAGGGGCATTAACCTTGTGGTGAGAGTGCTTGTACTGAGAATGTTGCAAACAAAAATCTTTTAACGATGTGCCTGGTTAAAAATCTACAGAATAGTACTTCGCAGGTGACAATGGCGTGTTATGCATTTGAACCAAATAATATTATAAAATGATTGACCTGGCACCTTCTTCACTGCACCAAATTCTTCTACATTGAAGTAAATGAGCAATAATGAGCTTCACTCCAAACAATCCCAGAATCTGACTCAAGTATTAGGGCCAGCTGTGAAAATGCCTTGAGTAACGAATGACAGTATATTTTTTGAGACGTATCATTTAACAAAATTAGTTGTAGCCTTTTGCACAATAAATTCATTATCATCTCACCCTGAATTTTTTTTTTCTATTCCTATTCAAATTACACGGGTTGTCACGATAGAACCTGAACTGTTTCCAGCTCCAGACACACGCTTGGCCCCATTGAACCGGATCACATCTTCATCAAGGACAGTTGAACATGTCTGTCTTCAAATGCAGTTTAAAGAAGTTAATGCATGCGCTGTGTGTATGCTCAGATGTTTCTTTGGCAAGTCTTTGGGATGCTGACATCCAGGACATTCTGCTGAAAAGTAAAGAAAACAACTTTTTTTTTAAATCCACTCTAATTCACTCATTACTGGGTGGGCCTTCTCATCGGGTTACATTTACTTCTATTGGTCAGGAGCTTTGATGGTGGTCCAAAGTTAAATTCCTGCAATGACTGAAAACATGCCTTCCCATGTCTTTGGAATATATCGAGGCTTCTCTGACATTGTCCACTCCCAAACTAGATACTTTTTCCTAAGGGAGTATGAGGCCCTGGACTCTTTTTCCTTTTTTGGTGTTTACGTTTCTTTCAGAGACAACACGTATTCACAAACGATCAACAGATACTGATGAAAATGGAAATAGAACTTCAAAGATCAACCTGCAAGCAAGAGGTGTGTCTTGCCCCGATTCAGATAAATAGTGTTTCAAGCAAAGCAGAAACTCACTATACTGAAGTAAAGAGATGTTGGCACCAATGTTCCCTTTACCTCAAATCTAGCAGATCAGCCGAGGGCATGTGTGGACATTTCTGAAGTTTTGCAATACAGCTATTAGTCTAAAGCCGGCATGACATGATAATGCACTGTAGCGATGATTGTTGTGTGAAAAATCAATCTCTTGGTTGCCAAGAATAATTCTCCACTCAGCTTCAGGCATAGCAACACACAAACGGAAAATGAAATAATTAGAAAATGCTACGTGGGTACATTTACAATGATTGGGATACGGTGTTGCTTAGAAAATCATTGTTGGCAGTTGACCCTGTAACGCTGGCAAAAATTTGCTAACCAATAATGGAAACAACTGTTATAATATAATGCTTTATATGATATAATGTTGTATTTGCTCATTTATTCTTTTTTTCTACACTCACATAACCAATCACCAATGCAACATTTTTTGTTAATTCTAGAGACAAATAAAAAAGTAATTAAAGGCAGTGTATTAATCACTTTTGGTGGGATGTCCCAGATTAGTAGCGTCACTCTCTGTGATAGCATCACAAAGCATATAGTTCAATCAGTAGGAGACGGTGTCACACAGGTGTGTCAAACAGTGGGTGCTTATATCACAGAATGTGTTTTGTCATGTACTGTTGGGATCTCGATCTCATGACATAGAGACAGGACCCTAGGACCCTAGGGTGGGTGTTGGATGTATGTGTTCGACCCGTGATAGTCAGGAGAACCGTTCAGCGCACACCATGCCTTCTTCATTCAGTATCTGCCGAGATCCTCAAGCCCCTGTCTCACATTTATGATTTAGCCAGCCTATGCCGACGTATGAGACATTTGACAACTAGGTTATAGGTAAGTTTTGTGTAAGTGCACTGAGTAGTACTGCGAGTTCAAAAGTTACGAGCGATAGTCAGTGATGGAGTCTTGAAGACCATTGACTGGTTGAATCCCATTTTACTAGTAAAGGGCATCCGACGTAAAAATCTCTGCCAAATTAAACATGCGAATCAAAATGATTCGCTGTGGCGACTCCTGAGTAAAAGGGAAAAAGCCGAAAGGAAGACAGACAGACATCCTGATCCCCTAAATTGAAGAGGATGAAGAGTGGAAAGGCAGTTGGCCCTGATGACATACCAGTTGAGGTATGGAAGTGTCAAGGGGAGGTAGCAGTAGATTTTCAGACAAGAATATTCAACAAGGTCTTAGAAAGTGAGCAGATGCCGGAGGAATGGAGGAGAAGTGTGCTCGTGCCCATTTTTAAGAACAAGGGAGATGTACAGAGTTGTGGCAACTACAGAGGGATAAAGTTGATGAGCCATACAATGAAGTGATGGGAAAGAATAGTGGAAGCTAGACTAAGGGCAGAGGTCAGCATTTGTGAACAAAAGTTTGGTTTCATGCCAAGAAAGAGCACCACAGATGCAGTGTTTGCTTAATAATTAATATTTGCTTAATAATATTAATGTTAATAGAAAAGTACAGAGAAGGTCAGACGGAGCTGCATTGTGCCTTTGTGGCTCTGGAGAAAGCATATGACAGGGTACTGAGAGAAGAACTGTGGTATTGTATGAGGAAGTCTGGAGTGGCAGAGAAGTATGTTAGAGTGGTGCAGGACATGTATGAGAGATGTCAGACAGTGGTGAGGTGTGCTGTCAGTGTGACAGAAGAGTTCAAGGTGGAGGTGGGACTGCATCAAGGGTCAGCTCTCAGCCCCTTCTTGTTTGCGATGGTGATGGACAGGCTGACAGATGAGGTTAGACAAGAATCTCCATGGACTATGATGTTTGCAGATGACATTGTGATCTGTAGTGAGAGCAGAGAACAAGTGGAGAAAAATCCAGAGAGGTGGAGGTATGCCCTGGAAAGGAGGGGAATGAAGGTTCGTCGCAGTAAGACAGAATACATGTGTGTGAACGACAAGGACCCAAGAGGAACGGTGAGGTTCCAGGGGGCAGAGATAAAGAAGGTGGAGGATTTTAAGTACTTAGGCTCAACAATCCAGAGCAATGGAGAGTGTGGAAAAGAGGTGAAGAAGCGCGTGCAGGCAGGTTGGAATGGATGGAGAAAAGTGTCCGGTGTGATGTGTGATTGGAAAGTCTCAGCAAGAATGAAGGGAAAAGTGTACAAGACGGTGAAGAGGCCAGCGGTGTTGTATGGTTTAGAGACAGTGGCCCTGGGGAAAAGACAGGAGTCAGAGTTGGAGGTAGCAGAGATGAAAATGTTTGAGGTTCTCTTTGGGAGTAACGAGGATCAATAGGATCAGAAATGAGTTCATCAGAGGGACAGCACATGTTAAATGTTTTGGAGACAAAGTCAGGGAGGCTAGATTGAGATGGTTTGGACATGTACAGAGGAGGGATCGTGAGTATATTGGTAGTAGGATGCTGAAGTTGGAACTACCAGGCAGAAGGCCCAGAGGAAGACCAAAGAGAAGATTTATGGATGTGGTGAAGGCGGACATGAAGGTCGTTGGAGTAAGAGTAGAACATGCAGAGGATAGGGAGAGATGGAGGCAGATCATTTGCTGTGGCGACCCCTGAAGGGAACAGCCAAAAGGAAATGAAGAAGATCCTGATCGTCTAAATGATGGCACTATGCACTTGATACGTGAGCTGCAAGTTAGAAAGAAGTTCAGTAAAGGTTCAGTTCAGTCATTGGGTACCTCTGGGCATTTGCCTGTCAGGGAGCGGCGCCCCTGCCACAGAGGAGCCTCGGGGGGGGGGGGGTTGCACCCCCGCCCTCTTAAAAAAATGCCAGCAAAACGCACTACTAAACGCTGGAGTTTGCTCCGGGGGAGTAACCCCGACGCCTGCCTTAGGCGGCGTCGTATGAGGGGGTGGGGAAAAGCCTCTGGGACCCCCACTCCATGATGGGGGTGAAATTCTGGAGCAACCAAGTCAGGCGTGATAGGGTGAGTGACAAAGGTGTCGGACACCAGCTGCTTTTGGTCGCCTCGGTTGAATCTGAGGCGATCGGTCCGGGTCGGCGCATGGAACGTGACTTACCTGCGAGACGACTCTCACCTGCCTCTGGTATCAAGGGAGCTTAGTCTGCTTGGCATCAGCATTGCAGCCCTGTCTGTGGTGCGGCGGCCTGGGTCTGGCGAGACAGGTGTCGGTGGGTACACCTACTACTGGTCTGGCCGGGCCGACGGTCTTCACACTCAAGGAGTTGCCATCGCCGTCGCTGATCGATTGGCTCCTTTGGTATCAGAGGTGGTCCTGGTCAACAAGCGTATTATGCGACTGAGGGTGACTCACACAGTGGGGACGCTCTCTATCATTGCAGTGTATGCTCCAACCGGGGTAAATGATCGCTCTATGAAGAAAACCTTCTACGACCAGCTCAACTCGGTGGTGTCGGGGGTTCCGGGAAGGGACACCCAGATCGTACTGGGGGACTTCAATGCGACCACTGGCACTAACCGGGATGGCTACGAAGCATGTATCGGTCCCCACGGCTCTGGACGCCACGATGAAAGCGCCTTAATGCTTCTTGACTTTGCAAAAAGTTGGGGCTTAAGGATTGCTGGCTTGTGGTTCCAGAGATCGGATCCAGGACACTGGACTTGGTACTCCAACGACGGCATCAGTAGGAAGGAGATCGACCATGTTCTCGTAGGTAGTCGTTTGTGGCTGGCCTAGAACTGCCGTGTCTTCAGAAATGCCCAGCTATTCTCGGGAGACCACGGGCTTCTGGTGGCGACTCTGAAGATCCGCTTCAGGCGCCCTGAGAAAGCCCTGGCTCATCAAATGCGATTTGACGTAAGCCGACTCAAGGACCCTGATGTGGCTTCGGAGTTCGCCAGTAGGCTTGGGGAATCCCTGGACAATCTGGATGCGGGTGCGGGCATGGAGGTTCTCTGAACTGGTTTCAGAGACTGCATCCTGGAGGTGTCCCGTGGCTGCATATCGGGGTCGCCCAAACGACCGGGAATAGCCATCTCCTCTGAGACCATCGACATCATCGCGAGAGCGAGACAGGCTCGACTTGACGGCAGAGTTGGACTGGCCAGGGACCTGAAGCGCGAAGCCGTCAAGGCGGTGCGAAGAGATCGGGAGGCTGCGGTCCGCGATCTCTGTGAGACTGTCGAGGGTCACTTGAATTCGAATGACTCCTGCCCGGCTTACAGGGCGTTGCGGAGCCTCCGTTCCTCTCGGTCCACATCGCGATGTCAGACGGTGAAAGCTGCAGACAGTAGTGTCCTTACTGAAGAATCAGAAGTGAGGACTCGTTGGGCCGAGTACTTTCTGCCCGGAGCCTGGCCATTGGGGATGCTGAAACTCTAGTTGCCAACCTTCCCCCAGGCTGCGACCCGCCAACTCTTGAGGAAACTTGGAGGGCAGTGTGGCGCTTGGCGGATGGCAAATCTGTGGGAGTTTGTGGTATCCACGTGGAAATGCTTAAGGCGGGAGCTGAGGCCGTCCTCAGGTGGCTGTTCGTTCTTGTGTGCTCCGTGTGGAGCTCTGGTGTTATCCCAGATGACTGGAAACGGGGCATCGTTGACCCGATCTGGAAGGGGTAGGGTGATACCCGAGAATGCAACAGTTACCGGGGGGTTACTCTCCTCTCAGTTCCGGGCAAGGTCTTCGCACGGATTCTACTTGACAGGATCCGTCATCAGCTTCTAGCGCACCAGCGCCCTGAACAGTCCAGGTTCACACCAAAGAGGTCTAGGTCTACCGTTGACCGCATCCTGGCGCTCCGCGTCCTATCCGAGCGCTTGCGGGAGTTTGATAGAGGGTTCCTTGCTGCCTATATAGACTTTCGCAAGGCGTTTGACTCAATGGATAGGGAGGCCCTCTGGGGCATACTTCGTCTACGTGAGATCCCGTCGGCTTTGGTCCGGCAGGGGTGTGTTCTGGCCCCCACTCTCTTCAGTACCGCAATGGACTGGATCATGGAGGCGGTATCGGGTGGATCGGCCTGCGGTGTGTCGTTCGGTGAGGTTCGGATTACTGATCTGGACTTTGCCGATGACGCAGCGATCTTCGAGGAAACGGTGGATGTCCTGACAGAGACTCTCTCTTCGTTGGGTGAGGAGGCGGAACCGCTTGGTTTGTGAGTCTCCTGGATCAAAACCAAGATCCAGGCTTTCAGCGACCTCTTGGATGCTGCTGTTGACTCGATCACTGTGGGTCATGAAAGAGTAGAGATCGTGGACTTACCTTGGCAGCGTGGTCCATCATTCCACTGATTGCAGGGCTGAGATCAATTGTCGACTTGGTCTAGCCTATGGGGCAATGGACTCACTGGACAGGACAGTGTGGCGGTCGAGGTATCTGAGCAGGCGGACGAAAGTCTGAGTCTTTCACTCCCTTGTGCTCCCTGCCTTGCTCTACTCAAGTGAGACATGGACGCTCACGGTTGAGCTTGGATGACAACTGGACTCCTTTGTTACGACTTCCCTTCGCCGCATCTTCGGATACCGCTGGTGGGACTTTGTTACCAACCAGAAGGTGCTCGGGGATGCGGGGATGGTAAGAGTAACCTGCTTGATCCGCGACCGTCAGCTGTGCTACTATGGGCACTTGGCGCGTTTCCCACCTTCGGACCCAGCACACTGGATCCTGTCCGTTCGGGATCCTCGGGGCTAGAGCCGATCGCGGGGACCACCGCATGTGACGTGGTTGTCACAGCTGAGGGCTGCCCTGCCGGGGGGTATGGGCCCTGCGCAGGCCTGCTCGATCACCAGGAGACGGCCAGATGAGTGGAGGCGGCTGGTGGACACAACGAAGTGCCGTCCAGGCGCATGCCCTCATACCTGACCTGACCTGAAAGGTTCAGTGGCCATTCAGAACTTGTCAGAACATCAATATATGTTGGAGATAACTTGGATAACAATTTAGCTCTAAGTTTTCAATCAGTTCTGGATAAGTTACTAATAAGTTATGTATATGTTCAAAACTGGAATAATGTCAATATTTTAGTGTACACCAGCATTTTACAGAAATTTATCATACATCATCATAAGTTCTGCAAATCATTAATATGTGAAAGAGACCTAATAGAGAATTAAACAGTTTGGATAATTGGTGCATGAGGGTGGGGTGCATTGCAGAGGACTAAGTACAGGGATCCCTCACTTTCCGCTGTTAATTGGGACCGAGATCCCCCCCTGTTATAACTGAAATCCATCCGTGAAGTAGGATCAACCCCCCCAACCCCCCATGACTGACGTATACATACATCTGTCTGTCTGTCTTCCTTTCGGCTTTTTCCTTTTTACTCGGGAGTCGCCACAGCAAATCATCTGATTCGCACATTTGGTTTGGCAGAGGTTTTTTTTACATTGGATGCCCTTCCTGTCACAACCCTTTTAGAAAGTGACAGAAACACGCTGACAGCTTTGCGGCCTACTCTTTACGGAAGTTAGCAATGGTTCTTTTACATGCCTCTCACCATAGACAGTGAAAGACATGGCCCACCTTTGATAACCCAGTTAGTCCCCCCACTGGGGGGACAGTGACAACCCTGTTGGGTCTCGAACCCCCAACCTTCGAATCAATGATCCAGCGCCCTATCCACTAGACCACCACTGCCCCATATACGTACATCTGTATGTGTATATAATATCAATATATGCATATTCAATTCTCTGAATGCTTATACTAACAATTAAAAATGTAAAAAATAATGCTTAAGATGTAAATAAAATATACACACATGCACCTCACAAAAATGTAAGTTTTGATGGGAGATTTTGAATTGTTTTTTTTGTTTTATGTTTGTTTAGGGTTTTTTGTTTTGCATAATTGGCCTTGTTTTTGTTTTTGTGGCATTTTTTATTTTGATGAATATTAAAAAAAAAAAACATGGGGCACTGAAGCCGCATAAATTGCAGCGCGAAGTAGCAAGGGATGTATAACGCCTAGTGCTGTAGAGCAGCTGTAGTGTAGTTGCTTAGACTTCTTGCTTCCAGCTTCATCTGCAGCCGCCATCTTGCTCATTGAGTAAAAAGAAGGCCAAGTGCGTAAGTCCTTCCTGATGGTACAAAGCTTCTGCTAAGTCAAGACTCTCACATTGCCTCATCGCGGCAAACCCTGGTTCACTGGGCACCTTATGGCCCCAGGCTAAATATGTGAGGGATCTCGGAGCAGGTTGAGCCCCAGAGGTGCAATATGCAGGCCCACCGGCATGTGAATATGCCCTGGTACTCACTAGTCAACCATCTGCTGCCTTGCAGATAAAGCCCTTGAGGTAAAGGCTTAGAGAAGGACAAGTCTGACTTACAACCCCCAGCGATGGGCAAATAGCTCCTCTGCCTTGTGGTCATCTTGGGAGTGACAAAGGCTAAGGGAGGCACCCCCTACAGAAAATCCAGAGTAGAGCCCCGAAGGTTGTAGAGGCACCTCCTGACAACTCCTGTAGCCAAGTTAGTGCCAACTGTATCGGCTAGCCCCTTCCGTTGGACACGATCAGTTAGGCCGAGAAGGGGGATCTAATGACTGGGCATCTTAGATCTTCCTTAACTTCACTCTGGCCTGTGTCCTGGAGAGGTCACTCCCGTGCTGCCTTCTGCGGCAGCTCAACACGGGGAGATGCAGTTACTGGTTAAAAGCCCAGAGCTAATTGGCATAATCTCGGGCACCTAGGGCTATCTCCTGATGGTGGGAGGGATCATCGAGTCCCACTAGCCAGCTACTGCCCGCCTTTAACTCGGTAAGGTGCTGGCCCACCACAGTCCGCTTACTTCAATGGGTGCTGGAAGTGTAGGCCAAAAGCCGAAGCACGGAATGTAAACACTGCACCAGGCAATAACAAGAAACCAAAGCAGCCAGTGCTGAGTCTGGCAACTTGGAACATCAGAGCAATGTGTCCTCGCCTCTCTGACGATCTCCAGCAAACCAACAACACCAGGAAAACTGCCATCATCGACCACGAGCTGAGGAGGCTCAACACTGACATTGCAGCATTGCAAGAGACACGACTCCCAGGCAGTGTCAGCCTGAAGGAGAAGGACTATATGTTCTTCTGGCAGGGACAGGAGCCTGACGAGCATCACCTATATGATGTTGGATTTGCTGTGCGAAACTCCTTTCTGTCCTCTGTTGAGCCGCTGTCCTCAAGCACTCCACGAGTCCTCTCTCTGCATCTCACAACCTCCTCTGGACCAGCTACCATCATTAGTACCTATGCTCCAATGCTTTGCTCTCCAGTTGAAGTGAAGGATGAATTCTACGATGCTCTTGAAGCCCGGATCCAGCAGATCCCTGCCAAGGAGCACCTGTTTCTGCTCAGTGACTTTAACGCATGGATATGGGCAGATCACGACTCCTGGCCCCGCTGCATTGGCAGCTTTGGCATTGGCAAGCTCAATATGAGAATGGTCAATGCCTTCTTGAGCTCTGCTCCTTTCATGACCTCTGTCTGGCCAACACATTCTCCACTAAGTCCTGCCACCAAGTGTCCTGGAGACACCCAAGGTCTCGCCACTGGCATCAGCTGGACTTTGTCATCACCAGGTGCTGAACCAAGTGCTGGTCACATGCAGTTTCCACAGCGCTGACTGTGACACCAACCATTCCCTAGTCACCACAAAGGTACTTTTCTGTCTCAAGCGTGTCAACTGCTTCAAGCAGAAACCCTGGCCCCACATCAACACAGTGAACTGCCTGAACTGCGGGAACACTATGCTGAAGCCATAAATGTAGCCCTGGCGAACTGCCCCACTGACTGCTACTGCAAGGTGGAACCATATCCACAAGGCTATGTTTGAGACCGCCATAGACACCTTTGGGAAAAAGGTGGGGAGGAGTGCGGAATTGTTTGAAGCAGGAGTGGCTGAGGTGGAACCTGCCACGCCACCAAATGTGCAGCCCTAATCGCTCACAAGAAGGAGCCCTCTGTGCAAATGCCTGCTGCATTGTGCTGCAAGAAATAATGCACAAAAGATCACAAGCCATTGTCCCAACAACTACTGGCTTAACCTCTGCCAGGATAGACAGCTTTCTACAAATCTTGGGAATGAGCACAAAATGTACAAAGGCATGACTAAGGCTTTCAGTTCCAGTGCCATCAAGAGCGCCCCACTCAAATCAGCTGCAGGTGTTGTCATCAAGGATCGTGGTAAACAAATCGAGAGATGGGCTGAGCACTACCAAGAGCTCCACTCAAGAGAAACCACCGTCTCGAACACAGCCCTTGAGAACATCCCTCCACTGTCTGTTATGGATGAGCTTGACACTCCACTCACCATCAAGGAGCTCAGCAAGGCTATAGATGCCATCTCAAGTGGCAAGGCTCCAGGCAATGACAACATCCCGCCTGAAATTGTCAAAACCGCAAAGGAGAGCTCGCTGTTGAAACACCTCCATGAGCTCCTACTGCAGTGCTGGGAGGAAGGGGCTGTTCCCCAAGCCATGCGTGATTCCAAAATCATCACCCTCTACAAGAACAAGAGGGAGCAAAGTGATTGCAACAACTATCATGGCATCTCACTCCTAAGCATAGTTGGAAAAGCCTTTGCCCGTGTTGTCCTCAACAGGCTACAACTACTTGCCGGGCGTGTGTATCCAGAGGCGCAGTGTGGATTCAGGGCAGCCAGGTCAACCGTAGATCTGGTCTCTGTGCGGCAGCTGCAAGAGAAGTGCCAGGAGCAGACACAACCCCTCTATTTGGCCTTCATCGACCTGACCAAAGCTTTTGACTTGGTCAGCAGGGTTGGACTGTTTGCCCTCCTCCAGCAAATTGGGTGTCCCCCCAAGCTGTTGAGCATGATCAAGTCATTCCACCAAGACATGAATGGCATCGTCCAGTTTGATGGATCATCCTCAGACCCTTTTCCGATCAAGAATGGTGTGAAGCAGGGTTGTGTCCTCGCTTCAACCATTTTTGGCATCTTTTCTCCCTGCTGTGCTACCCCTTCCGAGACTCTGAAGATGGTGTCTTCCTCCATGCCAGGAGTGACGGAGGCCTCTTTAACCTGGCACGCTTCAGAGCAAAGACTAAGGTGCGGAGCGTTCTCATCAGGGAGCTGCTCTTTGCTGATGATGCTGGTCTTGTTGCCCACACCGAGGAAGTGCTCCAGCGTCTCAATTGCTTTGCTGGTGCCTGCTCTGAGTTTGGCCTTACCATCAGCCTTAATAAGACCGAGGTCATGGGCCAGGATATCAGCAGTGCTCCTTGTCTCAACATCGGCAACCACACCCTTGAGGTGGTGGAAAATTTCACCTACATCGGATCGAATATTTCCAGCAACTTCTCTCTAGATGCTGAACTGAACGCCCGTATAGGCAAGGCATCGAATATGATTGCCTTTCTGGCAAAGCGAGTCTGGCATTCAGCGTTCAGTTTTTATTCTCAATTTGTATGGTGTCCCAACTTTTTTGGAATCCATTTTGTTTATAGACAGTAAAGAAAATAAATAATTGACAATCAGACCCATATGGAGCTTACTCGAAAGTTGAAAACACACAATGATGTTGGGTTACAATTTCCCTTCACTAGAACTAAGAGGGTCAAACCTGTTCTAGCATGACCATTCCCCTGCAGCACAGCAATATTCATTAAAACATCCCCCGCCATGGTTGGAGTGGCAGAACTTGGGTTGCTTGCATTGAACACTGATCTCAACCCCACTGTATGCATTCAGGATGAAGTAAAATACCAGCTGCCCCAGATGGCCCTGACTGACATCAGTATCTGAACTTAATGTGTACCTGTATCAGTACCAGATCTCTTGTGGTAGAAGGACCACGAATCCCAGATCTAGTGAAGAACCTTCCTAGAAGAGAAAAATTGTATGATGACTTTAAAAAGGAACAGAAACTGGAGTCCAGCCAACAAGTAGAATGATATGAGTCTGACAGTCAAGTGTCCATGAACGTTTTCTTATATTCACTCATCTGATTCAATTATATTTATTTTCTTGAAAATAAAATACTTTAACGCTTTAAAAGACTGAAGTCGAGATTCTGCCTGAAAAAGTGTGTGTGGCTAGAATTCAGATTCCGTCCCTACACTCACCTCCTACCACTGTAATCCCCATTCAACCCCCACCTTGACAGTTCACAAAAAAATTATATCCAGGTCCAGTGACAATAAATCACACCCTCGCCAAGACTGAGAGGGTGGATACTGTTTTCATTAGAGACCAATCACCACTCCAATAAAGTAGGACAAGCGGTAGTAAAAGTACTCTGTCAAGCCATTAAGCAGCAGAGGATCGGCACGAATGGCACAAATGGTCCCATATCACTTCAGAGAAGAACACAAGATGGCCAGCGCCGATACGAATTCCTATTTTGTACATTTGCACTTGAGAAGAATCAACCTGTGAAGGGAGCCCATCCTCTTCCTCTTCAGGGTTTCACCACGAGTTAAGATTATAAATCTTCCACCATTCAGGCGTGAAGAGTAACAACACCCAACCTAATGGATTACGAGAATGGTCAGGATGAGTATACGGTGACTGTGATTCCTGAGCAAAAAGGAGAGTCTATGATTTCAGCAGCATCTCTCATGTATGCAGAGATGAAATTTGGGTATAAACCCCAAGTGCACCAAAACACCAGGAGGATTCAAACAGCTAAATGGAGCCACAGCAGGAGAACTGTATGTGGATCTGGGTCCAGTATCACATTTGGCAGCAGGATTACACAAACGGTGAGACAGAGTACAGATGACTAGAGTTTGGATTCTCTTCTTAGCACAGAACATTACACTGACCTACGCATTTCGAACCCTTCCAAGGAATCACCTTGCATGAAGCACAGCTGGAGGTTCTTCTAAGTTCAGGAGAGAACAATGGCTTCATTGTGAACGGTGAACACAATGTACCTTTGAAAATGGAGAGCCTATCATGTCCATTCTTACAGCCAAAGTCACTTTTCTGAACGAGTAACAGCTTCCACGCGGCTTCCATTTACAGTAAACAGGGAATGTAGTGGAAGATGGCTTGCATGTTTAAGAATCTCAAGACTCTCTAACACTATTTTCACAGTTGTATGAAATGCGGTACACTGACGATTCTGAAAATCTGGTGGCTGATTGGAAATTCTTGTATTTTTCTGATCCAGTGACTTTTATCACTACTTGAATCACTAAGATATCTACAAATACACCAAGGTGGGCAAATCAGGCTCTTTATTCTTCAGGATGTATTCATTCATTCATTCACTATATAAAATTAATATGTACAAAAGTATGTGGACATCCGATCTTCAGACCTACGGTATACACAGCATGTGTATTTCTTTCTCAAAATTGATCTGCAAAAGTTTCTAAAGTGTTTCTGTGTTTTCTGGAATTATATGACCATGTGTATTTATTTATTCACCATATAGTGGATATTTCTTTCTTTCTTTCTTTCTTTCTTTCTTTCTTTCTTTCTTTCCTTCTTTCTTTCTTTCTTTCTTTGCATGTTGTATGAAAACTAAATCAAATGGATCTTTTCCCAGTCAGTTAATTTTGTCCCTTTAGTTTTATTTGGTTTTGCAGAAAGTTCTGAAAATTATAACAATTATCTGAGGGATGAGTAGACACAAAAATGTCCCAATTCGTAGACTGGTTAGAATAGAGATTTCCTTCCGGCTTTTTCGGGGGTCACCAGAGCGAATAATTCACACATTTGATTTGGCATAGGTTTTTAAAATCAGATGCCCTTCCTGACACAAACCTTTAGGAAGGGACAGAAACAGCTGATGGCTATACAGCTACTCTTTACAAAAGTCAACAATGGTTCTTTTGCATGAACCTCTCACCATAGACAGTGAGAGAGACATAGCCAGCCTTTAATAACCCAGTTAGCTGCAATGGGGGCACAGAGGCAACCTTGTGGAGAGTGGGACTCAAACCCCCAACCTTAGGATCAGCGATCCAGCGCCCTATACCACCAGGCCACCACTGTCCTAGACTGACTAGAATAATGGTGATTAAAAAAGTAATAAAAACTTTTTAACACAATAGGTGAGTGTTGAGATCTTCACCTTCGCACGGAGGCAGTCCTGAATAAGGGTGGAATGCTTGTGTAGTGATTAGGTCATCCATCTTACAGCCAAAGGGCCTCGGGTTCGATTCCTGGGTTCCTGTATGAAGTTTCCTGGGTCGCTATGCTTGTGTGGGTTTCCTCCCACATTCCAAAAACATGCACACACACACGTATATATTAATTTGTCTACCTAATAAAAATGTGTATATAAATTTAAACCCTCTCTTGTGTCAGGTCCAGTATTTATTTATTATCATCATAATTTTTTGTTTGTTTGTTTGTTGAATGGTGTTGATCGAGGTTAGTAAAATTACCAAAAACTAAACCAAGCAGTGAAACATTTCCTTAACTGAATTAAAAATAAAAACAACAGTTAAAAAAAAGAAAAATAATTAAAAACTGAAACAACAACTAAAATGCAAACAAGATGGGTGAGTTTGAATGAGTTAAAATGAGTGTTTTTTCCTCTCGGTTTGTGCCATGGTTACTAAAGTGCTCATAAACTACTGAAGAGGAAACAAACACACACAGTCCAGAAGGTCACAGCAGTGCGCAGTAAAGAAAAAAGAAAGATCCTAAAATGGAAAATTAATGAAAAACTAAACGGAAACTAGGAAATTCTTCAAAAATAAAAACAAAAAGGGCTGTAGGGGCAGCCCGGTGGTGAGGTGCTGGATTACTGATCGGTCGCGGGTGCAAGCTCAACTATAACTGTGTTGTCACACTGCTGTTCCCCCAGTGCAATAACTGAGTTACCAAAGACACCACATGTCTCTCTGTCTGTAGTGAGAGGTTCATCTAAACGAAACAAAAATTGCTGACTTTCCTAAAGAGGCGCTGCATAGCCGTCAACGTGTTTCTGCCCTGCGATCGCCTGGAGAGCTGTCCAGGGTGTACCCTACCGTCATCTAGAGTTGGCTGAGATGGGCACCTGCCTCCCCACAAACCTAATTAAGGTTAAGCAATTCAGAAAATGAATGACTAAACAAAAACAAAAATAAAAGTTCTCAGAGCTGATTCACACATAAACAAAACAGCCTCAACCCAATGTGACATGCGATGAAAATAATGCCATTAATGCTCGATGTGATGCAGTTTCATAAAATATATTTGAATATTTTCAATTATGATATTGATGGGAGTGAAAAATTCTAATTTCACACAGAATTTTGTGCAGGTCCAAAACATTTTTACCAAGACTGCAACTATAGATTATTTTCACCAAAATCGACAGACTATTAATATGCCGATTCCACTTCAAATTTCTTCAATTCCCTTCAAAATAAATCCACCTGTACTTTCAGACAGGCTCGCCCAAGTATGGTTGCAGGGAGCATGGTGTCTATCTCAGCCAACTCTGGGAGGAGGGCAGGGTACACCCTGAACAACTCACCGGACAATTGTAGGGACAACACACATACACAATCATGCATACTCTCTCCTCGGGGTGCATGGTTTCAATTTTGAAATGTTTCATCCTCTGGGCTTTGAATCATGTGGGATGAAACCTCAGTGGAAAATGCACACTTGGGTACAAGCCAAAAAGCCACTGAGGTTTAAGCATCTTGATGCTTTTCCCAGAGAAATGTCGTTTTGTACCTTAAAAGGTCAGCAAACCAGTCGGACTTAGGTTGGGGTAGATAATTGAAAAACTGTTCTTTTCTCATCATGAGTGAGTCATGTGAGCTGGAAACTAGTGCTTCAAAGATCAAAGCCTGCCCAGACTCCACCTAGTGGAGTGTGGTCCCTCCTCCTGATTGGACAGAGATCTCATTTGGAAAATCAATCACCTTGCCATAGCAAATACTCCACAAGTTTCATGCATGGTTCAGAGGAGACCCATCCCAAGCAGGCTTTCAAGAACAGCACACCTTTAATCTGCGATTTCAAGGTTGGACATTTCAGGTAATCTGCATACTTGAGACTCATCCAGAGCAGCTTAGCGTGGAATCCTTCTCAGACAAGGGAACTGCAAACACGCCTCCTTCGACTGGATAAGCAGCCGTGACTTTGTATCATGGCAAATTACATTTTTTGTGTTGTCCCTTAGGCTGTTTAATTTGTGCTTTAAATTCAGCTGAGCTACTTAATGTGCAGCAGTGATTTTGTTCCCTTCAGTTGACCCAAGCAGCAGACCAAAAAGGTATATTTTGCTTCTTGGTCGAGTCTGAAATATCTCAGCTGGGAGAGTGTTTGACTGAAGATCTGAAGGTCCCTGGTTTAAGCCCGGGTTTATGAATAGTTCTCTGTGTTTTAAGAACACTTTCATTTTTCTGTCTGACCAAAAGTCTCCTTGCTTCCAGAAGAGGGAAGGCCTCGTCGTCTTCATTGTCTTCAAGTTCAGGACTGGGCAACAACCTATTGCTGAAAAAGTGGCTCAAACATCCCAATTGGTTCCATGGTGCAATGGTCAGCACCCTGGACTTTGAATCCAGTGATCTGAATTTAAATCTTGGTGGAACCCGCAGCTTTTTTCCTTGTGACTCTAATGAAGCCAGTGTTAAGCTTCACATTGAGAATGGCAAAGGAAGGTCTTGGATCCCAAACTGTTGTCAAGCTTTTGTGATGAAGCTTTTTGTGATCAAGCTTTTGTGATGAAGCTTTTTGTGATCTTTTGTGATCAAGCTGTTGTGATGACTGTTCTTGTCTTTGCTTCTTTGCCAAAATTTGGACTGTTGGGGAAGCTATAATCTGCTAAAAAGCATTTCACAATGCTCAACAAGTGGCTCAAGGCCAGTGGTGTAGTGGTTAGGGTGCTGCGCTCATGACCGGGGTGGTCGTGAGCTCAAATCCCACTGAGACCCTCACTGTGCTAAGAGCCCTGGGCAAGGTTTCAACCACAAGTGTGCCTCTGTTCACCCAACAGTCGTCCCATCCAGGAGGAGTTGAACTCCTAGTTGCTTCATGCTACAGAAACTGGGGATAAGTGCTGGCTTGGGTGTAAAAAGCCAACAGACTTTACCTTTTGCTTTATTTATTTTCCTTTTCTGACAATGCTTGCCACTAAAATTCTAGCCTGCAAGCTTTCTTGAGCTATGAGAAATAGGTTTACGCCACCTTGTGGATGGAAAATGAATTATGCTTTGTGGTAATGGTTGCTGTGAAGAATATATGATGATCCTATTATTTGATACAGGTACACACCTTGAGTTTGAAACTTGTATTTTCGACTGTGATTTTTCTTTTTTGTGGAATCATTGTAATCTTAATGGAGTTGAATGCAAAAATATTGCTTCTTTAAATATTAAAAAAAAAAATCCCATATGCGACATTTGCACCAAGAAAACATAAACCTTTGTGAAAGTAGCTGAACTCAAACCCAAAGTAAAAAAAAAAAAAATGTAGTAGAAGTTTCAGAACTATAATAATCTTGGTGTAAATGTGAGTTTAGTAGCTTGAACAAACAAAATGACAAAATAAACAACAGTAATCACATGATGTGTTCACTTTAATGAGGAATATCCGGAGCAGATATTTCGTGCACACCCGGGTATAATAACCTGGATAACCTGGCTATGTGTGTTCTTATCTAGCCAAAGAAAGAACATCCAAAAGTTTCAATCAAACACAGTTATCGTAATATACACACCGCTCCCAAATTAACCACATTCTTGAAAAAACCATCATATTTGCCAGAATCGTCCCCAAAAAATTAGTCCTTTATTGTCTTTAACCAGTGTTTATATGACTAAACGTAGCACTTGCAATCATTTGGCATCATAAACCAATGACCAGCCAATGACATACAAATGAAAGGCAAAAAGCATTGTTAAAACTGTGCTGGGAAATTTAAAGAGCTTTCAAAGGGAGATAATTTTAAAACCAAAACACCAGCAAATTGCTCTGAATTTGTTTTGTTTCGGGATGTAGTTACTGAAAGAAGATGAAGTTATACTTGGTGAGAATCATATTTTTCATATGCACTAGGCTCCTATATGGAACCATGTATCAAAGCTAAAGTGAATCAATACACACACACACACACACACACACACACACACACACACACACACACGCGCACACAGGGAGGGAGAGAGAGAGAGAAAGAGACTACTAGATGCAATATATACATATATCTTGAGATTTTAGTTTCGGTGACTCCTGTTCCTGTTCCGTCGTTAATTTGAGATAACACCAGACATTACCAGTGGCTCAGTGAAAGTGCTGTGGTAATGTACCTTCTAGATCCTACTGGTAATACCCAGTTGTCTGAATTCTACAGGTTGCTGGAGAGCTTGTTGAGTTTTCGATTACTTTAGGAATAATTGGATTAGTGTTAGGTAATGGAAAGTTGTGTAGACAATAAGGTGTGGTCTGAAATCTCAGACTTCTCCTTCCAAACTGAGTGAGAATCAAAACAATGGCTGAGAAGCTGAAAGTCTCCCACTGTGGCCCTTCTTGGATTCCCTAGGTCATGTTGAGAAATTCCTGGGCCACAGAGAAGCATTATTTGGAGCATAGCTCATAAGGAAAGCAGTACAGCGTGGTTTTTCTTCTGCTCATACATTTTAAAGTCTCTTCCAGTTCTGTTTGCTTCTTAAGTTTTTTTTTTTTTTTTTTTTTTTTTTTGCTGCCTTTTAAGTTCCTCAGGTATCTTGCCTGATCTAAAATCTGATCTAAAATCTAGGTATCTAAAATCTAGAGCTATCAGTCCATTAGAACATCTTTCAGTTCCCAGATCACCCCCACCACCACCAACCACCACAGAAAGAAAAGTCAGGCTGGATGGTTTTAATTTGTCTTCCCCTCTTTCTATTTCGGAGTCATGGTGGTCTCCTGTGCTCAATTTTGCTCGACTCCATCAATGCATTCCAGCAGGTTCTGTTATTATTATTGTCTGCAGAAACCTGTAGCTCCAGCCACTTCCATGCTTTGCCAGTTCTATTAAATTACATATCTTGAGCTTGAGCACAATTTTTTAATGCATATTTTATTGCACAAATTAAATTTCACCAGTTATCTATTGTGAACAAATATATTTATTTCGGCACCTTTTATTGGACATTTTACTTGTCTGCACTCTGATTGGTTTGCTACCAGTTCCCGAGTCTTGGCAGAGAAATCAAAGCTTGCCAGATACTCGGTTCTGTTGGTCACAGAAGACATCGGGGATCAAATCTGGTACAGCGCTCTCGATTTTACAGCTGATTTATTGGAGGCATGCAAACGCTGGCAGTGCTTCAGGAAGCACGTGCCAAGAATTTCATGCAGGGAAGCTCTGGGGTTTAAAACAGAGCCCATGCCCTAGCTGTTAAAACACAGTTTCATAACAGAACGTTTTATTTTTTTTTTAATTTACTTATTTTTTTCTCCATGCGTGAGATCATAAAACAATGTGGATTTAATAAATTGTCTGTGTGAACATATAATTTCGCTTTAAAATGTGTTCGACAGGAAGTGAGCCACCCTCTGATGAAATACCGTGGCATAATATGGAACAAAACACTTTGGTACATAAAGTTTTAGTTTATTAAAAAAATAATCATAGGGTAAGAAAGTATTAAATATCACCATACATCATCCTGTCATTGATTATTTTTATATACTCACACAGTTTAACATCTACGCTCCATTCAAGCTTTATTGAAAGCTGTTTCTTGAAAGTCTGTACAGGGAAATCTCAGCCTTGGGTCTTCAGTAAGAGCAAGCTGAAGGCAGAATGACTGAGGGGTTGGGACGTCTCTGTACAGAGCAAGTAAACAAGGTTAATAACTAGTTCATTATGAGGAATTTTAAATGGTGAACTTTTTAAATTTGCTTTTATTTGAAGTAGCCTGCCTGCTTATGAATAAGGAAGGCATCTTCATCCATGTCACCGAGGGCTTTGGTAGTTATTGGCTTGTTTCCCTTCCTCTGATGAACAGCGATTATCTTTGTCAACTCTTTATATTTCTTGTATACACCATCCTCTAAAATTATTGGCACCCCTTGTTAAGATGTGTTAGAAGCTTTAAAATTAATTATACCGTATTTTTATTGCTGAAGCGACTCTCACACTGAAAATTCAACTCAAGTGATATTTAAGGGGAAAAAAAATCCCAAAATTAATTTTCATAAAATTACCTGTTCCACAATTATTGACATCCCTATCATTTCCTAGGAAATAAATATAACTGAAATATTTCTGTCATTTGTACAGTAGTTTACAAAGTTGGTCAGAGAATCCAGGAACATTTCATTAGTAATTCATCACTTCCTGTTTTAACCCCTTAACCAACCATTTTTTTGACAAAAACATTTCTTTTTCAGACCAATTTTTTTTAAGTTCTTTACTTTATGCTGAATACGAAATTCAAGTCTATTTTTAATTTTTCATCTATTTTTGCATGCAACTGTAATTTGAAATTACCCTTTTCGGCAGAGACGAGATAACCTGCCTTTTTTTTTTTTTAGCACATTTTTATTTATTTTTTTGTCACCAAAAATTAATGTAATGAAGAATACACGATTGATTATTCAAGTTTGCTCTTTATTCAAAAAAGAAAAAGAAAAAGAAAAGAAATTACAATCAAAAGAAATTACAGTCTTATGTGTGATATTTATCAAAAAAGGGAACCACAAATAAAGGTACAAGACACATCTTACACGATTGATTATTCAACTTTGCTCTTTATTCAAAAAAAAAAAAAAGAAAGAAAAAGAAAAGAAATTACAATCAAAAGAAATTACAGTCAGTGTGTGTGATATTTATCAAAACATGGAACCACACATAAAGGTACAAGGCACATCTTACACATATACCGTGACTCCTTCCTAATTGGTTTCCCTCTATGGTCACGTTTCTGACTGCATACAACACATCTTTTTGTTGGATTTGCCTTTTTCTCTGTTGGCGGGATTTCCTTGGGAAAATGTCCAGGTGTATTCCGTGTACTTACTGCACCTGCTGATGGTCTACCTGGGGATCTCCGTGGTGGCAGTTCTGATCCATACTTTGTGATGATGTCACGTATGATTTGTAGACGAAATTTGAGATGTGTGAGGCATTATGTGCAATTTCTTGCGTCAATCAGTTCATCATCTTCACTTTCGCTTGAATATTCATTTTCTGATGAGCTGGCACTCTCATCAGACGTATCCAAGCCTCTAAGAGAAGCTTCAGTATCGCTGTTGTCATCACTGTTATCCATTGGGATAAGGGCTGCCGAGAAATTTCAAGGAAATCGCAAAATACGAGGCCGAGAGTACCGATTCTAAAGAGCGCGACACTCCCCCTTTGACTCTTTGCGGGTTACTGAGTCGAAAACGTTTCGCCGCTTACCTCTTGTCTAACGTTGCCTTGAGATGCCATAGTTCATTTTTTTGAGGCGTATGATGATGAGTAGTGTACGATAACATCCTCAGGCATCAATAGAAATGACGAGTAAAGCCGCTTCCCTCTGGTTTTGAAAGCGTAAGTTTTGGCGAGTTAACTCGTCAATGACTGGAAAATACAATTTGGGTAATTGCGAGTATACTCGTCTTTGCCGGGTAAGGGGTTAAATATGACGTGATGGAGAGGCCATTTGAAGAGAGTGGAATCTTCAACAAGGGAAACACAAAGGAACACACCATTCAAGTAAAGCAGATGTATATCGATCTTCACAAGTCAGGCAACGGCTACAAGAAAATCGCCCCCTCACCTGCACCTACCCACGTCTACTATCAGAAGAATCATTAAGAAGTTTAAAACAACTGGAACAGGAGTAAACAAGCCTGGACGAGGACACAGGGTTATCTTGCCACCATGCACAGTGAGGAGAAGGGTAAGAGAAATAACAAGTTCTCCAAAGCTCACTGTGAAGAATTGCAAAAATCGGAGACACCTTGGGGTCACAAAGTCTTCAAAAACAACCATCAGGCATCATCAACATGCCAACAAGCTGTTTGTGATGCATGCAGGAAAAAATCCTTTTCACACTCACTGCAAACACAACCATCTGGTGGTTCTGGGACTTCAACTGGGACTGTGTACTTTGGTTAGATGAGACTAAGATAGAGATTTTTACCAACAAACACTAATTGGGTCCAGTGGAACACAAAAGATGAACGCAGAAAAGCACCTCATGCCCACTGTGAAGTCTGGGAGAGGATCATTGATGCTGTGGTCATGTTTCTCTTCCAGAGGCCCTGGGAACCTTGTTAGGTTGCAGAGTATCATGAACACTTTCAGATACCAGGACATTTTAAATCAAAATCTGCTTGCCTCTGCCCAAAAGCCGATGGGCCATCACTGGGTCTTTCAGCAAGATAATGACCCTAAACATGTGGCCAAATCTACACAGAAATGGTTCACCAGACACAGAATCAAGCTCCTCCCATGACCATCTCAGTCCTCAGACCTCAACCCCATTGAGAACCTGTTGAGTGAGCTGAAGAGGAGACAGCAGAGGAGAGGAACCAGGTCGCTGGATGATTTAGAGAGATTGTGCAGAGAGGAAACGGTCCAAGATCAACGAGAATTATTGTGCCAATATTGATCAATAAGATCGTATGTACTGTCACTGCCATATAATAAAAATTCTTATTAAACTTTCAATTATTATGAGCAGATAATACGTCATGAAAGTAAAATGTATACTCAGTAAAATCCAAAAGTGATGGGTGTAGGGAGATAAATGATCGGTGATGTAGTCTTATAAACCTTTCCATTCTATTCCATTCCCGCAAGTCTCTTTGGTATAAAAGTTTTAAAGGTCTTAATGCTCACCAGGGGTGCCTGCATGACTTATTTCACATTTTATTTTGAGTGTAATGGAGATATTGTTAAAACCTGGCTCGTGTAAACATTAAAGTATAATAACATTGGAAATTGAAGTCCATAAAGCTGTAAACTTACTTTCGTGATAGTATGTAGTGAAGGCTTTTAACTGAGAAGGGGTGGAAATAGTAGAAAGGTATAAGGAAAAAAAAACAGAGTGGATTTTGTGTGTTTTTCATTTAAAATAAATAAATAAATATATAGCTCCCTGGATGAAAAATACTTTAATCTGCCCTCTGGCGTACATCAGGTCAAACCAGGAGACGCGAACACAATAAACGTCAACATTAAAGAGAAGTCTGTCGACAGGTTTTTGACAAACTTCTGGCCGTCCTTGGTTGGTTGAAAGCTGATTATTTTAGTTCTGTTCCTCCCTTGAGGACAAAAATCTGTACTGGCTCTCTTTTCTTTTACTGCAGATTTACTGCTCATGGCTGCAGAAGGCACGCAAATGCTAATCGCAGGAATGGAGGAGCACAGCGTAATTATATTCTGAGCTACAAGTCTGATTGGGAAAAAAGATTCTGACTTGTGGAAAGTTTATAAAGTTGCGACTGTTGCAAGATGTACTATATAACAGTGGACGATTGTGAATTTTATACATTTCTGCACAAACATGACCTAAAATAATTTTATGAATCATTTTCCTGGATAAATAAATGAAGTAAAATATTTTTGTGCCATTTATTTAACTGGATTCTCTTTATCAAGTTTTCGGACTTGTGTAAAATTTGGAGGATGTTTTAGGTCATATTTATGCAGAAATGTATGCAATTGATCTGGCAGCAGGTCATTTGCAACGACCTGGAGAGGGATGGGCACCATTAGGCCAAATCAGCCCAAGTCTCGCCATGAAGGCGCCCCAATGACATCCCCGGATGTTAAGGGATAAGTGAAGTGAAGTGAAGTATGCAATTGATTAGAGTTCACAGACATTCAAGACCACTGTAAATATGTCAACCAATAAGAATGCAGCAGGTGTTTTAACAAAATCAAGCCCAAACATGATGATCACATCACATTATGTAAATACAAAGGGGTGCCAATACTTGTGACATTGTGAATACCTTTACCAAACAACATACAAAAAAAAAAAATCTAATTTTTACTCCTTGCATTATTAAACACTACATTCTGCTTTACCCAGAGAGTCTTTTACACAAACTAGGATAAGATTGTTGGTGGAAACGTATGTGCACTAATGGGAGACGAGAATTAGTCCACGCCCACAATTTAGATTAAATAACTCGCTTGCTGAAAGATTTTATCCTAGTACGAGTGCAGCAGGAGGCTGAAGCCTATCTCAGCTGACTGGATGAAGGCGGAGTACACCCTGAACAGCAAGGCACACACAACTAGTGGTGATCTGGCCAATTTGTCTATTTGCACACTTTTGGGGTGTGGGAGGAACCTCGAGTACCCGGAAGAAACCCACACAAGCATGAGGAAAACATGTAAAACTCTGCAGAGAAACGCCCCAAATCTGGGAAGTAAAGCTAGGCCTTTTTTCTGTGAGACGGATGTGCTAACTACTACGCTATCGTGCCGCCCGTCTGAGAACTATACAGCCAGAGAACCTCGAGATCAAATATTCCTGAGTTTCAGGTATGAATGCGACCTTCACTTTTATTTGAGTAAAGATAATGAAAGAATGATGAACCACGCTCATTCCTGTTTTCTCGGGTACATAGTTAGCCGGCTTGCTAATTAGTCCAGCAGATAGTGAGCGTTAACGGCTGTATAACTAGAACAATGAAATACTATTTCAGATACAACCTATGATGTGGTCTGATTAAATGAAATGTCAAAGGTAGCGGTAATTTGTGTAGTAAATAATTAGCATAGAAGCAACAAGAATAATGAAATATTTCATATATTAAACCTGCTTGATACTAACTGGATTTAGCCAGATGATACAGATGTTTTATATTCCGGTTAGCAAGCCAGTAAATGAACAATGTGCTTTTTTATGCTATGTGAATGAATGTGTAAGTCAAGCGGAGAATAACAACATTACATGACACAAAAGCTTTTTACTTTGACAACTTTATGGAAATTCACTTATAATTTGCCGAACAGTTTCAATCAATGTGAACAGAGTGATAGTCGGCATAATAAATTACTGTATGTAATAGAGTCCCACTCTCCACAAGGTTGGCTCCCCACCCCAGTGCACTAACTGGGTTATCAATGGCCAGCCATGTTTCTCACTGTCTATGGTGAGAGGTTCATGTCAAAGAACCATTGCTGACGTTCGTAAAGAGGAGCTGCAAAGCCGTCAGTGTGTTTCTGCCCCTTGCTAAAGGGTTCTGTCATGAAGGGCATCCGACATAAAATCCTATGCCAAATCAAACATGCAATTCAGACGATTCACTGTGGCGATCCCTGAAAAAGGGAAAAGCCAAAAGAAGAAACTAAAACAAATAAAAAATATTTTGAGTGCTACTGCTTACTCTAAAACTAAGTAACATGGAATACAGTGAGGAATGATGTGGGATAAACCTCAGGGTGACTCAAGCAATGGTTGTTAAAATACAGCCTCTTTTTCCTCTCAGAACCTCATTTATTTCATCATTTATAACACTTCACAGTAGTTTGATGGCATATGGGTGCATTAGCCCAGTTTCTAGAAGAAAATATAAAACAACTATTTATAACAAAACAACGAAGCCATTAAAGCCACGAGAGCAATAACAGAGTGATGTAATTCGAAATCTTTCAGATTAGATTTTACTGAAATAAACTTGGTAGTATTTTTTTCAGGATGGGCTGATGAGATGACTATATGGACTTCACTATTGCATGGCTGGACCACAGATTGGTTCATTTGTTTTACATTTTGGGCGACAGGAGCACTCATGATATCGTCTTTTATGTAATTCTTAATCTTAGCAAACGATACTCGAAATCTCACAGATGGATTTACTTTTGTTTGTCATCAGAATTACACAAAATGTTATACATAGATTTCCATGAAACTCCCACCAGGATTGGGGCTTTGGTCACTAACGACTCGATTGGATTTTTGGAGAAGATTCCAATCAAAATATCAATGAAAAATTCTTGAACATTGTGTTAGAGAAATTATTCAGTTCATCAGTTCATTTTCTGTAACCACTTAATCCTAATTCGGGTCACGGGGAGGCTGGCGCCCATCCCAGCCAACTTCGGGCGAGGGCAGAGTACACCCTGGACAGCTCGCCAGGTCATCGCAGGGCAGAAACACGCCGACGGCTTTACAGTCTACTCTTGTCGAAGTTCAGCAATGGTTCTTTTACATGCCTCACACCATAGACAGTGAGAGACATGGCCGGCCTTTGATAACCCAGTTAGCTGCACTGGGGAGGACATTGACAACCATGTGGAGAGTGGGACTCGAACCCCCAACCTTTGGATCAGCGATCCAGTGCCCAATACCACTAGACCACCACTGCCCCAAGAGAAATTATTATTTATTTTAATTTTTTTGGAAGTGCCATATTATTGTAGGCCCATCACAGGGTGCTGTGTACTTTCTGTCGGTTATGAGGGGATTTTCATGAAAATTTTCAACGTGCGAATTTTCAACTGTGGCAACCCCTGAAAAAGGGGAAAAGCTGAAAGTAAATCGCTCTCATGAAATGTTTCAAAGAGCCAGGTCTTTGGTCAAGGAAGACTGTTTGATTTTTGAGCTGATCTGGATCAAATTCATGATTCAGGAATTTTTGTGTGAGTGAGGACGATTGTTGACATGGTGGTTCATATGAATCGCAAGGCTTGGTAGAGGTTTGCAATCTCTGAGTTTGAAATTAATGATATTATTTTATCTTTTGATTGAAGTTTTATGTTCCTGGAACACTAAAATAGTGTAGATCGGAAATAAAAATGAATAGGCTATACGATCTGGTGACTTATTTTGTGGCACAGTTCTTCACTGGTTTTAAGCACTAACACGAAAAGGTTTACATTTATATATATATAATGTATGGTACCTTTATGGCTCCGGGCTGCCATAGAAACAGTGTTGCAAGATGGCAGCCTTGAAAGGGCACAGTGTCCCTATATATATATATATATATATATATATATATATATATATATATATATATATATAAAAAATAATAAAAAAAGGACAGGACAAAGACTTTCTATTGAAACTCCATTTATCACTACAAATCTGTTTCGAGGGGTGGTGAAACCATCCTCTCTCTTCAGGTGATTATAGAAGAATCTTTCAATAGAAAGTATTTGTCCTGTGCTTTTTTTGTTATTTGCTCTACCAAAAAGTATTGAGCACTCTCCTATGGAAGGATCTACTCAGAAAATCATATATATATATATATATATATATATATATATATATATATATATATATATATATATATCTCTCGGGCTTTACCGCGATGATGGTCTTGCCTATTCTGACACCACACCCCGTATCATGGAAAAAATCAAAAAAGAAATATGCCGCATTTTCTCCAATAATGGACTACGGATCACTATAGAAGCCAACAAACAGATCACCAACTTCTTGGACGTCACCCTCAACCTGAACAGTGGCACCTACCAGCCATTCACCAAACCGAACACCACACTGCTATACGTCCATCATGAAAGTAACCATCCGCCCATCATAACTAAAAACATCCCCACCGGCATCAACAAACGGTCATCATCACTTTCATCTGACAAGACAGCCTTCGAACAGGTGGCGCCCCCTTACCAGAAAGCACTACATGACAGCGGATACAACTATACATTACACTATGAACCAAACATAAGCAGCAATCAAAAAAACAGACAATGCAGCAACATCCTATGGTACAACCCGCCCTTCAGCAAAAACACCAGCACCAACATCGGACACAGATTCCTCACACTAATAGACAAGCACGTCACCAAGGACCACAAACTCCGGAAAATTTTCAACCGCAACACCCTCAAGATCAGTTACAGCTGCATGAACAGCACTAAACAAATAAGTGACAATCACAACAAGCGCACTCTGGCTTTGCATGACAATGCCGATGACACTAACTCACCAAACAAAAGAACGCAATGCAACTGCCGACAAAAAAACGCCTGCCCACTCAACGGGAACTGTCTGCAATCATCAGTCATCTACCAAGCCACCGTCACACGGACAGACAACTGAAACATACATTGGACTGACAGAGAACACTTTTAAAACCAGATACAGGAACCACATCGCATCCTTCCGCAACGAAAAAAGTAGAAACTCCACCGAACTCAGCAAGCACATCTGGACACTCAAAGACACGAACATTGATCACCAGATCTCATAGAGAATTTTATCATCACACCCGACATACAACAGCTCAAACAAAAGATGCAATTTATGCCTCAGGGAGAAGTTCCTCATTATATACAGACCCGAACTGTCTTCATTAAATAAAAGAAACGAACTCGTAACTTCATGCCGACACAGGAAAAAATCATTATTATGCAACACACCCCCTTAAGTACACTAAGTATTTGATTGTATCAATCTATCTAAACATTATATATACTTGTGTATGTGTGTGTATGTGCTTACGTACGTGAACATATATATATATATATATATGTGTGTACATATGAGTCCACGGGCATGAGAAAAACTAATGTATGCACATGTATGCATGTATCGATATTTAAAAAAAACCCGCCCCCGAATACATAATGAACACCACCCCATCTAGAGGACGCCATGTTCATCGACATAGTACCTCACCCAGCACTTTGTAATCATTCTTCTATAATCACCTGAAGAGAGAGGATGGTTTCACCACCCCTCGAAACAGATCTGTAGTGATAAATGGAGTTTCAATAGAAAGTCTTTGTCCTGTCCTTTTATTTATATATATATATATATATATATATATATATATATATATATATATATATATATATATATATATATACAAACCGTATTTCAAAAAAAGGTGGCACATTATACAAATTGTGAATAAAAACTGAATGCAATGATGTGCACGTGCCAAGTTTCAATATTGATTCTTCACTTATCCCTTAACATCTGGGGGATGTCGTTGGGGCACCTTCATGGCAAGACTTGGGCTGATTTGGCCTGGCGGCGACCATCCCTCTCCATGTCGTAGAATCACGCTGACGGCTTTGCAGCCTACTCTTTACGAAAGTCAGCAATGGTTCTTTTACATGCCTCTCACCATAGACAGTGAGAGACATGGCCTGCCTTTGATAACCCAGTTAGCTGCACTGGGGGGACAGTGACAACCCTGTGGGGACTCAAACCCCCAACCATAGGATCAGGGATCCTGCGCCCTGACCACCACTGCCCCCTCCTCTTTATGATGCGCCAAATGTTTTCTGGACATTTCATCTGGACAGCGGGCTGGCCATTTCAATACTCAGATCCTTTTCCTATGCAGCCATGATGTTGTAATTAATGCTGCATGTGGTCAGCATTATCATGTTGAAAAATGCAAGGTCTTCTCTGAAACAAATGATGTCTGGATGGGAGCATATGTTGTTCTAGAACCTGAATATACCTTTCTGCATTGACAGTGCCTTTCCAGATGTGCAAGCTGCACATGCCACACGCACTCATGCAACCCCATACCATCACAGATGCAGGCTTCTGAACTGAGAGCCAATAACAACTTGGGTTGTCCTTGTCCTCTTTAGTCTGGATGACATGGCGCCCCAGTTTTCCATAAAGAACTTCGAATCGTAATTCGTCTGACCGCAGAACAGTTTTCCACTTTGCCATACATCATTTAAAATGGAGTACTTCTCCATTTCTTCTGGGTCCTGTTTAGAAATGGCTTCTTAGTACTGTAGAGTTTCAGCTGGCAACGGCGGATGACGTGGTGGATTGTGTTCACCAACAATGGTTTGTGGAAGTATTGCTGAGCCCATTCTGAGATTTCCGTGACAGTAGCATTCCTGTTTGTGGTGCAGTGCCGTTTAAGAGTGTGAAGATCATGGGCATTCAGTATGGTTTTTCGGTCTTGGCCCTTACGCACAGAGACTGTTCCAGATTCTCTGAATCTTTGGATGATGTTATGCACTGTAGATGATGATACTTCAAACGCTGCAATTTTTCACTGAGAAACACCTTAGCAATAAGAGGCTGGAAAAGTCAATTGCATTTATGAAATAAAATTTAAAATCAATATAGTTTTACCTTAAAATGATACATTTTCTCAGTTTAAACTTTTGATCCTGTCAACTCTTTGGGAGTAACGAGGATGGATAGGATCAGGAATGAGTTCATCAGAGGGACAGTACATGTAAGAGGTTTTGGAGACAAAGTCAGAGAGGCTAGTTCAGGGGACGGCAACCTTTGCCCTTAAAAGAGCCATTTGGACCCGTTTTCCACTGTAAAGAAAAAACTGGGAGCCACAAATCCTTTTAAGACATTTTAAATCAAATAACACTGCATATAATGTTTTTCCCCTTTTTCCTTCATATTAATATTAAAAAAAGACATGTGTTGCATTGATTTAAATCACTGTAGTGACAAATAAATCACAATTCTGCTTGCAACAAAAACATTTAGATTCAAATTCACTTGTTCAGAAAATGAATTAATGTGTTCGAGTCTTTCTTGTATTTTTTATAAAGAAAAAGAATATTTATCCCACGAAGCTAGAGACGAGGTGCAGCCAGATGTGTAAAAGGGTTGGGTGGCCTACCTCACCATCACTCCCTTCATGGGATTTTCTCTTTTTTTTTTTTTTTTGTTAAATTAAAGTTGTTTTTTCATACTTTTAATTTACAAAAACAACAGCAACAAAGAAAGGTATATGAAGACTTATTTTAAGAAGGAGCCTGTTCAACATTCTTTTAAATAATATTCATGCTTAATCCTGCACTAATCGACCCATTCTCAGAGTGGAGACTGAACAACACCCAGTCTTTTATTTTGTCATTCGGAGGAGAGTTATTTAATTCGGAGATTGATGTGTACAAACCAGATCTCATTCACCGTCTCTTACTTCAGCTATGATTTCCATTCCTGGATTACAAACCCTGGCGGCAGAAAAATTTAATTTCTCTCGCTCGATGCACTGGGGTCGGTGCTGGGATGGCGAGAACACTCCTTGCTATGAGTGCAAGGGTTTCATTATTTTTGAAAAGCCACGGAGCCACATCAGAGAGGTGAAAGAGCCACATGCGGCTCCGTGCCGCAGGTTGCCGACCCCTGGGCTAGAGTGAGATGGTTTGGACATGTACAGAGGAGGGATAGTGAATATATTGCTAGTAGGATGCTGAGGTTGGAACTGCCAGGCAGAACGTCTAGAGGAAGACCAAAGAGAAGATTTATGGATGTGGTGAAGGAGGACATGAAGGTAGTTTGAGTAAGAGAAGAAGATGCAGAAGATAGGGTGAAATGGAGACAGATGATTCGCTCTGGCGACCTCTGAAGGGAGCAGCTGAAAGAAAAAGAAGAAGAAAGGAGAAGAAGAAACTTTGGACCCTGTCATCTGTGTTCTATTCAGGATAAAATATTGAAAGTTGGCACTTCCACATCATTGCATTCAGTTTTTATTCACAATTTGTATCATGTCATCTTTTTTGGACTCCGGTTTGCATATACATAAAATTCTAAGGTTCCACAAACTCCTAACTTTTATATTTTTAATTATTTTAAAGAAAATTAAGGTTATTAATTCTTAATATATTATATTTCTGCTACAACAGATCATCCAAAATGTTACTCAGTGTACCTTTAAGACACGAGTTGTGTGTTAAATTGCTAACGTTTTATTTTTTGAATTGGAAGAATGAAGGACGTGAATTTTTTGGCTCTGATTTGCCATCTAGTGGGTTAAAGTCCCCATGAGTATGCGATCCATGGCATTACTGCTGCAAGAGCATCTAACATTATGCATCAAGTTTATACCAGACTCCTCTACCTTTCATCACACCCTCCCAAACATGATTTTTTTTCAATCTATAACACAACACACGACTTAAACAGTGCAAGGAATTCTCCAGCAGTTTCTTGGCCCTTATAATATGCATAACGTTCACACAGTAAATCCGAGTTATCATAAAATAAAGAAGTGTTAAAGCCTTGAAGTACACACGTATTATTTTGGTCAGTCTATAATCTGTAACGCTAGAAATCATCTTGGTTGTGCTTATTTTCAGCCCATGAAACCGTGATGGTCATGTCCCCTTTTAAACCAGCATTGGCTTTGTGAAAACGGCACGCTCCTGAATCAATTTAGCTTGATGTATTCAAGAAGGCTCTGCATAATGTTCTTTTCACCACAGGCATCTCCAGCGTTCCTGAAAGATGAGCTGGCAAGAACACGGAGGTCTCTTTTGCAGATCTTCACCACATCCATCATGCATATCATCTCAGATAAGCCTCCTTCGCATGAGCCAGCATCAATGGAAAATATAAAACAAAAATATCCTGTGAAATAGAAGGGCTCTTTTTTTTCCCAGGACTCTTTCAGCAGTTTGGATGCTGAAGACATCCAGGAAAGGAGTTCATGACACACAATCATGCTCATAAATGAATTTGAATTCATGCCAGAGATCCTCAGTGTCTTTGGGTCCATGATTATCTGGTAGAAGAAAGACAGAAATGATTGTGATGTTTAGAAATGAACACTGTCCAATAATTAAACATATACATCTTCACCTGTAATGCAATGTAAATGCTTACTAATGTAAACTGCTGCGCTGAAACGTCTACAAATGCAGACATACTGAAGCATGAAGTGTTTTCTCTGAACATCCAAATTACTTCAGACTAGAGCTTCAGGTCAATAATATACAGTAAATCACCTCACATGTGTAAATGATAAGCTGTCATTTACTTGCTCGGACTGATGCTAGTACATAGTCAGAGGGATGATAACTTGTTAACCAGGGTGGATATTGGGTTAAAATTCCCCAGTCAGGATGGTGGACTGATTCTTGATGCAACCTGAAAGAGCCCAGTCACGCTTTCTGGCTGGGAATCAGGTTTCATCAGGTGTTGGACGATGGCACATAAATCCTACAGGGCAGCACATTGCCAGGCTTCTTTTCTTCACCACAAGATATGCAACATGTGACTCTGGCATCGTCACTGTTCTACAGATAAGTGGGAACATGAGCCGAGACTGGCAAGAAGTTTCACAATTGCTTTTGAGTCAATATGGTAACTCTCAAGCTTCCGTCAACATCAAGTCTATCAAGCTCAACTTCATAATAATAATAATAATAATAATAATAATTTTATTTTAATTTTAAAACCTTGAGCCATGTAAAAAGAAAGTTTCTTCAAGGTTAGCAAATATTTTGTTCGAATCGCATTGGATGCTGTGCTAGTTTAGTGTAAGTGTGCCACCTGTAGGGCAGAAGAGGAACAACAATGTTTCACCATAGTGAATTCAATTATTCATTCATTCAATCAATCCTACTAGGGGATCCTAGAGCCTATCTCAGCCTATTGTGGATGAAGGTGGGTTATGATAGCTCACGGAACTAGCGAGCACACACACACACACACACACACACACACACACACACACACACACACATAGGCAGATTTGAGGGCAATTTGGAACAGCTTTATATGCCCGTCTTTAGACTGTAGGAGTAAGCCAGAGTATCTAGAGGAAACGCCCACACGCACAGTGACAACATGCAAACTGCACAGAAACACCCTCTTGAACAAAACCCTTCATGTTGAAACCTGTGGTGAATTTCCTGGGTACACATGACCACAGAGTGCACAGTCATCGATGTGAGTCATTTATAACCGGGGGTTTCTGTTATGGTTTCTTCCTCATGTGATTGCAGAGTTTTTCCTTTTCACACAGACTCTGTCTCACTCATCAGGAATAAATCATGTGTTTAGAAACGATTTAAAATAATAATAATACCGAGCCTACCCTGCTTAAAAAAATAAATAAATAAAGTGTACATCTTGTGTGAGGGGTGTCTATCCAAAACCAGTACTCCAGATTACAACTAATATACATTACAGGCCAATATACAGTGGTACCTTGACTTACGAGTGTCTTTTATAACCAATTTTCCATGATGCAAGCTTTGATCCACCAAAAATCTGCCCCATCCAACCAGCAAAAATTTGATTTATGAACTCTGCTGTTGAAATGGCTTTTCCAGGCCGATTAACCTTGTATTCTTCCACTTGTATTCCTCCGCTCTCCGCGAATGCCTTGTGCAGTGCTTCTCAATTATTTTCTGTGACGCCCCTATAGGAAGAAAAAAAAACATTTGAAAGCCCCAGCGCACTGTGTGCAACTATAAATAGTGTTTACTGCACTTCATATTGTTTGCTCTGTGCTTTTTCCCTACACTACAGGGAATACAGTAAGGCAAAACAGCATGTTCCCCAGGGTCATAACCCACGGCATCACACAGCATTACTATTTGAGAAGCACTCGCCTTGAGAGAGCTCACGACAGGCCTTTCCTCACTGGCATTCGTAGCGAGCACATGCACCTCCTCCTCCTCCTCTTCCTCCTCCTCTGTAACGCATCACCTCATGCCTGCCCATGTGACATCTTCGCACCAACATGACAGCTTTGCTGCAGTCGATAATCGGAAGGGTTAGTTGACTAATTGTTTATTCTTGTTTTATTATTTATTATTAATTATTATTACTGTTAATGTACATGTATTATTATTATTATTATTATTAATAAATATTGTTTTTACATGTTTATCTTTAATATATTAGGTCAAATAAATGTGTTTTTGTCAGGTTATACGAGTTTGGGATGGGATTGGAACGGATTAATTGGTTTTCTATTATTTCCGATGGGAATTTTTGTCTTACGGCCTTTTTAACTTTTTAACGAGCTCGCTCTCGGAAAGGATTAATTTCATAAGTCAAGGTACCACTGTATTTAAATACTCCCTGCGATGCCCTGGCAAGCTGTCCAGGGTGTACCCTGCCTTTGTCCAGAGTCGGCTGAGATGGGCGCCAGCCTCCCCGTGACCCTACTTGGGATTAAGCAGTTTAGAAAATGAATAAATGGAGTTATTTAAATTCCAGTTCTGTCGAGTTGATTTATTTTGCTACAGAAGTGACCTCTTGTGGACAGAGGAACAAAAAATACCACTCAATGCATTCTTATGTTTTCCTGGATGCTTACATTTATTTTTGTGCTAAACAATATTACAAATGCATAGGATGGGATTAAAAACAACAACAATAGCAAAACAGCAACAACAATAACAACGTCCATGCTCCATTCAAGTAAGCATATGTAAATCAGTCACGACAACATGGGCCCTCTAAAAACAGAGAGGAGATCTTTAGCACCATTGGATCATGGAAAATAAACAAAAACAAATACATCTTGCTTGAAATAAAATGAGCAACTTACCTACATTTTTAAACTTATCCCTGATTTATAATAAGTTACTAAGTGACGATTATAGGAGTATAAGGACTATTATTATCTTAAAAAGAACAAAAGAAGAAAAAACATTTATTTTATTTATTTATTTATTTTTTTACAGTCAAAAATTACTGACTGGCCTATTTGTGACCACATTCCCAGAAAGTTTCTTTTTAATGCTCGGACAAGTGTTCATGGAGTTTACTAAAAAAGCTCAGAGGAGTTTTACTGATCTTCTCTTCAAACCTCGGATTTCAAGCTAAGTAGCACGCGAGCTGTGGTTATTAGCCAGCTATATCCGTTAGCTAAGTTGTATCCTCAATTGCTAGCACGTGCTTTACATTAGCCTTTATTTCGAATAATGACAAGTACATTTTAAAAATACGAGTAGTTTAACGCACTAAGATATACGGGAATAGTTATCCGCTTGCTAGCCACTTTGAAGCTGGGACACCACATGCGTAGCATAAGTGAAGTTGTGCAGATATGTTAGATGATGTTTTTTCATTTGTCAATTCTATAGATGGATTTACAGCAAATAAATAACATTTGTTAATTTGTGTACAGAGTATTATTACTGTGTTTATTCTACAAATTATCCAACAACCCTCAAAGGTTCTGAAGACTGAAGCACTCTGGAAATAAAATGTGAAGATCGTCACTAATGCCAGTGTTTCAGATTTATTTCTCTGGAGAATTGCAGCTGTACCACACAAGATCGTGGAATATAGAACAATGTTAATGCAGAAACTTTATTGCAGATAAAATTCCAAAATCTGTCTCCTTTGATCTTCAGGAATCCTTCCACATCTGTGCACGTTGAGTACATTAGGATCCTTTAGAAACTGATAAATCATCAACGCAGCAGCTGATGGAGGTGTATTTGTTACGTTTGGGTTTGTCATTACCTCGAGCCACCTTGAAACAGCTGAGATTGTTTCTGAAATGAATTCCGTGTTTGTGTTCATCCATGGCATTGTTCCTGGATGTCCTGAGCCAGTAGTGCTGGACTGTTTTACTTTGGCGTTGCTATGCTTATACCGATATTCATTCAAATAAAATGAACCAGAAAATCTATACATACATCTATACATACATCATACACACACACACACACACACACACACACACACACACACACACACACAGTAAACAGAGGATATAGTGGCAATATTAAACATAGTGACAAAGTTAATCCTTACGATGATGTCATCAATATTATTGTTACCTGCCCAGCAGTTTGAATTGTTTTTCTGCTTATAGGATGGTTTTAGTGTGAATGGGAATCGGGCTGGAGAATGAGAATCCCGGCAAAGTTAGATAGAGGAAACGTAGTGGTCCAAGCTCTCAGAGGAAACGTAGTGGTCCAAACTCTCTGTGACTCCGCTGTCTCATTGATGCCTGTGCAACTTTTATCTGTGACTCACCTGGTTGTTCAAAAGTCCAGGAAACAACTCTTCTGATTCACCGCTTACTGATCCACCTGAAAAAAGATGAGAATGTCCTGTGGTGGAAAACTAGAGACGCCAAACAAAATGAATGTGGATCAAAGAGATATACAGACGCTCCCCGACTTACGTTTTTAATTGGTTCCGGGCTGCCGAACGCAAGTTGAAAGTGAACATAAGTTGTTACAGTGACGTATGATATGACGTGTGACGTATGACGCTCATACTGTACTATACATCCATAAATACCATTACTGTATCTCATAAAACACCCCTAAATCAATTATTATAAACATAACATTGTAAAATAATATCAAATATATCAAATAATATCAACATTAATTTCAAATAAATTAAATTCAGGCAAAAGAATTTCAAATTGAAAAATTTTAATCAAATTCACTCATCAAATATAGTATAAAATATAACCTTTAACATTCTCTATGATGCGATCGTCCTGCTTGTAAATGGTTACGATGGTTGATGGATGGTCACATGACATGAAGCTGAGCCGACTCACTTTACATGAAGCTTAAAACAGCCAATCAATGCTTACAATATGTGAGGCGCTCAATACCGAAAGTAGTGCACCTGCTGAAAGTAGTTTACTTGCTTGAAACAAAGTGCAGGTTATACGGACTTTCGGTCTTTTAAGTGCGCAAGGGCGCCGTTGAACTCATTTAGTACTCAGCCTGCACTGATGTGAATCACTGATGTGAATCAGCAGAGCAGAGAGTTCTCTTTCTTGGGTTTTCATTTATTTTGCAACTTTCTTTGCTTAACTGAGTATGCATGGTAGATTGCGCCGATCTGAGCAGATAGTTAATTCATCTCTGTGTATGAGACTTGCACCCATGCTACTAGGCTTACGCTTCTGACCAACCATATTTGCTTCGGGTTACAAAAGTCCACAAAACCGTGTAAACACAAAGATCACAGAGACAACGTCTTAACACAAGAGTAACATGCTATATAATGATATATATATATATATAACTGAACAGGGAAGGAGGGGCACGTTCAGTCTCGTTTGTAAACAATGGACGCAGGGTCATTACATCACTGCGTCAGTATACTATGAAGGTACGTCTAAACTCAAAATTTGACTTTTTTTTTTGGCGGGGGGAACATAAAAGTGAAAAACGTAAAACGGATGAACGTAAGTCGGGGAGCATCTGTATATATTAGGGTGGTCCTTATTTTTAAAGATTTAATTTTTAATGTTCTCACCCCTCAAATATGTTTCAACTGGTACAAAAACAGCACATGTCAAATGAAATTGAAATCTATTAATATTATATATATATATATATATATATATACACACACACACACACACACACACACACACAGTGTGTATGTTTCACTTGCTGCTCTGTGCCCTTCTGATTGGATGCTAAACTATATTTCATTGCTGTATTTATACGTGTAATAATAAAGTTTAATCATCACGAATATAATTTTATATATATGAGCAGTTTTACAGCCAGGGAACAAAATATATTTTTATAGAACTAATAATAATATGTTATAAATTTAATGATTTTATACAGATATTATAATGCAGATATGCTGTGGAAAAATTGTTTTGTTGTTTTGTAGTGAACATGTTATAAGGTGTATAATGAGACATGTATTTGTTGTTTTTCACTTAATCTGATGTATCAAGGATGCTGACTCTACATTGGCTGAGCACCATTTACAATAATTTCTGTGAATCATCATAAATGCCACGTTTTGTCCATCAAAAATGTTCCTCTTCTAAAGTAAGGGCCTGAAGACTGGAGGCCGTGTGTGTGTGTGTGTGTGTGTGTGTGTGTGTGTGTGTGTGTGTGTTCTGGCCTCCAATATATATATACTTTCATATTTTAGATCTTTACTGTTGTTGTAAAATTGTTTATTTTTTATTTATTGAATGAGAAAAAGTTATAAAATACAGTCATGTCATTAAATAATATGTACACGCAGGGTTGCGGGGTGGCTGGCGCCCATCTCAGCTGACTCTGAGCAAGGGCACACCCTGGACAGCTCGCCAGGCCATCGCAGTTTGAACACTGACACAACCATTCATACTGACACTCACTCACACCTATGGGTGATTTGGAACAGCCAGTTAACCTCCTGTGCATGTTTTTGGACTGTGGGTGGAAACCTGCCGAAGCACAGGAAGGACCTGTGAGGTCCCTTCTTGCTGTGAGGCGGATGTGCTAGCCATTACACCACCATGCCGCCTTAACATGGACATATTATTTAATATTTATGATTAATTAAAAATTCCTACCATTTCAAATAAATTGCGGATTTTTACCTATATGGCAGTTGTACATCCAAATACGTTGGCCGTCATAGCGAGTGTTGCATTTCACCACGTTGTTGGTGTAATCAGACTCGGCCACCTCGTAGTTGGGATTAATGACAATCTGTAACATTCACAACATAAAACAATTTATATCACATCTATAGAAATAAAGAAATATTTTAGTTTCACACCATTCATAATTATATATATATATATTTTTTAAGTATTGCATTATGATTATTATATAAAAGATGCAAAAGCTTTTCAATATATTCCTCAGTTCTGCCCAGGAACATTTGTCTAGGCAACAGAATTACAGAATTACAGAATTCCAGGGACATGCTTTCCACGACTGAGACATATTTTTTCTCTCTTCCACTTTATCACACATTGGCAAGCATCAGTCATATCCGACTATACTATCTGAAGGTTAAACAGCCGCAGGTAGACAGCTACGCGGTCTTTTCAATCTTTCAAGATTAGCATTTACATCAACTTGGATACCCCTCTTTTGGCTGGTATGCCATCTGTCTCTATCATTCTATATAAACATTCAACAAGGTCTTAGAGAGTGAGCAGATGCCAGAGGAATGGAAGAGAAGTCTGCTAGTGCCCATTTTTAAGAACAAGGGAGATGTGTAGAGTTGTGGCAACTACACAGGGATAAAGTTGATGAGCCATACGATGAGGTTATGGGAAAGAATAGTGGAATCTAGACTAAGGGCAGAGGTCCGCATTTGTGAACAACAGTTTGATTTCATGTCAAGAAAGAGCACCACTTTGTGGATCTCGAGAAAGCATATGACAGGGTGCCAAGAGAAGAACTGTGGTATTGCATGAGGAAGTCTGGAGTGGCAGAGAAGTATCTTAGATTGGTGTAGGATGTGTATGAGAGATGTAAGACAGTGGTGAGGTGTGCTGTCGGCGTGATCGAAGAATTCAAGGTGGAGGTGGGACTGCATCAAGTATCAGCTCTGAGCCTCTTCTTGTTTGCTATGGTGAAGGACAGGCTGACAGACGATGTTAGACAAGAATCTCCATGGACTATGATGTTTGCAGATGATACTGTGATCTGTAGTGAGAGCAGAGAACAAGTGGAGGAAAATCTAGAGAGGTGGAGGTATGCCCTGGAAAGGAGAGGAATGAAGGTTAGCCTCAGTAAGTCAGAATCCATGTGTGTGAATGACAAGGAACCAAGAGGAATGGTGAAGCTACAGGGAGCAGAGATAAAGAAGGTGGATGATTTTAAGTATTTAGGTTCAACAAGACCAGAGCAATGGAGAGTGTGGAAAAGAGGTGAAGAAGCGTGTGCAGGCAGGTTGGGATGGTTGGAGAAAAGTGTCCGGTGTGATGTGTGATAGGAGAGTATCAGCAAGAATGAAAGGAAAAGTGTACAAGACGGTGATGAGGCCAGCGATTTTATATGGTTTCGAAACAGTGGCACTGAGGAAAAGACAGGTGGCAGAGCTGGAGGTAGCAGAGATAAAAATGTTGAGGTTCTCCCTGGGAGTAACGAGGATGGATAGGATCAGAAATAAGTACATCAGAGGGACAGCCCATGTAAGATGTTTTGGAGACAAAGTCAGAGAGGCTAGATTGAGGTGGTTCGGACATGTACAGAGGCGGGATGGTGAATATATTGGTAGTAGGATGCTGAGGTTGGAACTTCCAGGCAGAAGGCCCAGAGGAAGACCAAAGAAGAGATTTATGGATGTGGTGAAGGAAGACATGAAGGTCGTTGGCATACGAAAACAAAATGGCAGGGTGAAATGGAAGCAGATGATTTGCTGTGGCGACCCCTGAACGGAACAGTCGAAAGGAAAAGAAGAAGAAGAAGCCATCTGTCTCTATCACTGCAAAAAGCAGTCCAGGTAGTAGGATCAATCTGGAAGTCCTTCATATCTTTTTTCAAAACATCTTTGTACCTCAAGTGGGGTCGGCTAAATGGTCTCTTGCCATCTTTCAAGACACTGCAGAAAGCAGTGAGGAAGGTGACTTTTGGGCATGCTGTGGACATGACCCACCTATCTTAGTCAAGTGAGTTTCAGCAGAGTTGACAAAGATTTAGAGTCGGTAACATGGAAGAGTTCTTCATTTGTCATTTTGTCCTTCCAAGAAATCACAAGTATGACACTGAGTGATCTTGTATGAAAAGCACTGAGACCGTTTTCCTGATGACGGTTAGTTGTCCAGCAAGAAGAGCCATACAAAAGAGTACTCAGCACACAAGCTATATATAGTCGCACTTTTGTCTTGACAGTAAGGTGTCCGTTCCTCCACACGCGAGTCTCTAGTTTCCCAAAGACTGTGGAGGCCTTGCCTAGTCTGGTGGACAATTCCTTATCAGGGCACAGGTTTGAGGTTATGGTGTATCCTAGATATGTGAACGAATTGATACTGTCGAGTGGTGTATTGTTCACTGAGAAGCTATGGACACCAGTTAGTGACAGCACCAATGTTTTCTTAAGACTTATTGCAAGACCAAATTTACTGCAGGCTGTTGAGAAACCATCTAAGAGTTCTTGTAGCTGAAGCGCCGAAGATGCACACAAAGCAGCAGCATCTGCAAAGAGAAACTCATGTACAACTAACTCTTGAACTTTTGTATTGGCTTTGAATTTAGGTAATGAGAAAAAGTTCCCATCGTCGCGAGTAAGCAGTGAGACACCAATATGGTTTGGGAAGTTTTAATGCGCAGTTCTAAAAACATATGCAAAATATATGCCAAAACGAGTAGGTGCCAATACACAGCCTTGTTTGACACCTCTGTTGATTGGAAACGAATTTGACACATCAACATCGTATTGAATTTTTCCTTACATTCCAAGATGAAAACATTTGACAAGAGAGAGTAAAGTTGTAGGACAGCCAGCTTTGAGCAAAACAGTAAACAAGGATTCTCTATCGACCAATTCGAAGGCCTTAGTCAGGTCAATAAAGGCAACATGAAGAGGTTGTTGTTGCTCAAGAGACTTTTCCATTAGTTGGTGAACATAAAAGATCGTATCGGTTGTGGATCTACCTGGTCGAAAACCATACTGCGATTCAGGATAGATCTCTTCAGCTAGAAACTGCAGTCTGTTGAGAATGATCCTTGCTAAAACTTTTCCAGTCACACAAAGTAAAGAAATACCATGGTAGTTGTTAAAGTCGCCTCTATCACCTTTCCGTTTGTATATGGTGATTATCTTAGCATTCTTAAAATCTTGTGGAACTGTACCAGTCAACCAGCAGGACAGTAAGAGCTTATGTAGAGGTTCAATAAGTATATCAGCACCAGCTTTGAGTTATTCATCTGGTATAGCATCCTCACCAGCTGCTTTTCTGTGCTGTAGTCTCATAATAGTAGATTTTATCTCATCACGATCTGGTGGTATATCAAGATGCATCTTGGCTGGTTCGTTCAGTACTCTTATCATTGTAAAGGTTGCTGTAGTGCTCAATCCATCTGTCGAGTTTTTCTTTTTTTTCTGTGCTAACAGACCCATCTTTTCTTTTCAATACTGGGAAAGATTGGGGAATTGGTCCAGTAGCCTCCCTAATAGTTGGGTACTTCTTTTTTACTTTCGGCTGCTCCCTTCAGGGGTCGCCACAGGAAATCATCTGCTTCCATCTCACCCTGTCCTCTGCATCTTCTTTTCTGACTCCAACGACCTTCATGTCTTCCTTCACCACATCCATAAATCTCTTCTTTGATCTTCCTCGAGGCCTTCTGCCTGGTAGTTCCAACCTCAGCATCCTACTGCCAATATACTCACTATCCCTCCTCTATACATGTCCAAACCATCTCAATCTAGCCTCTCTGACTTTGTCTCCAAAACATCTTACATGGGCTGTCCCTCTGATATACTCATTTCTGATCCCATCCATCCTCGTTACTCCTAGAGAGAACCTCAACATTTTCATCTCTGCTACCTCCAGCTCTGCCGCCTGCCTTTTCCTCAGCGCCACTGTTTCTAAGCCATACAACATTGCTGGCCTCACCACCGTCTTGTACACTTTTCCCTTCATTCTTGCTGACACTCTCCTATCGCACATCACACCGGACACTTTTCTCCAACCATTCCAGCCTGCCTGCACACGCTTCTTCACCTGTTTTCCACACTCTCCATTGCTCTGGATCGTTGAGCCTAAGTCTAATATTGCCATGATCACGAGCTGACTCAATCCTAGAACAAAGGGAGTCCCAGTATGTCAGGGCATTTCTCGTGGACCTGGATTCAAACCTTATCAAGGCTTGCCTCTTTTTCTCTACAACAGGCCCCAAACACTTTAATGAGGCGCTCTATCAGTCAGGAGAGCGGTGTTTTTTTTTTTTTTTTTGCCAAAAATTTTAATTCCACTACTGTAGATGATGTTCTTCAGACCAGTTCATTGAGTTTCAGGATCATCTAATATATTAAGTGTTTGCAGTTCTTTATTTAACACATTACAGAAACTTGCACAGAGAGAGAGGGTAAAACAATGCGATCAACATTTAACTTGGCTGACTGGCGTTTCAGAAGATGGAATGGTTTTGGTTGAAGTTTCATAAAGGACAGCACAAGGCTATGATCAGTGTCACAGTCAGCACTTTGGTAGCTCCTAGTGTTACTGCAGAGACTTCTGTTTTGTGACACTGCCGTACAATAGCAAAGTCGTGTTGGTGCCACTGTTTAGATCTTGGGTGACACCAGGACTTTTACCAATGTTTAGATCTTGGGTGACACCAGGACTTTTTCCAATGTGGTTTCCCAGGAAACACGGAGTTAGTAATAAATAGATTTTTTCGGCAGCACAGTTCTAGAAGATGCTGACCATTTTCATTCATGTGTCCGACACCAAACTTGCCAAGGCAGCTCGGCCAGGAACCAGAGTCATTGCCTACTCTAGCATTCATGTCAGCAAGCAGTAAAACGCTGACTTTGTCTTCCACAGATCTTATCAGACATTCAAGTGTTTCGTAGAAGTGGTCTTTATCTTGGGACTCAGCTCTCAGAGTGGGAGCATAGGCAAAGATAACTAGGATGGTACCTTGAGTGGTTGACACTTTTAAAAAGGATAACCTCTCATTGATTGCAGAAGGAGTTTGTATGCTGGAAATGATGCTGTTATGCATGGCAAAACCAGTGCTTTGTATTCTATCATTGCCCTCAGGCAAACCAAACCAATAAAAGGTATAGTTTGCTTCTTTAAAGGTTAGCCAGCACCGGAAAGCCTATTCTTTGGAAAAGCAGCAATGTGAACATTCCTGAGCTGGAGCTCGGTGTCAATCACAGCAGTTTAGCGAACTTTGAAAGATTTAGAGTTGGGATTAATGTCGGGGGACATTCCAGGGGTCATAGTCCTAACATTCCAAGTTCCAAAAACAAGTCGTATATTCTTAGGTGAGTTTAAAAAACACTCCTCTTTACATCCATCCAAGGAGCGTTGTGGCGAGCTGTAGCACCCAATTGATCAGGGGCCACCTGATTTGGAGCGGGCGGTAGCCTCATTGGGGTTAAATAACCTCTCCCACTGCTAACCATAGTTCCTGGCGTCCAACATTTATCACCATTAGCTGGGCTTATAACCGGTAACTACTATGGTCCTGGTTTGTTTACGACAGAATAACAGTAGCTGCTGTTTCCCTCAGCAGTAGACAGGCTTGATAGATTGGTGATGGTGGAGATGAAGATGAGAGGAGGAAAAATAAAAAAAAGAAAGAAGGAAAAGGGGGAAACCTTCAAGCCAAGACATATTAAGCACCTTGGGTTGTCCTAGGATTGATCAAGGGCTTCTCTCGGCCACAAAAGATCTGTATCAGAGGAAAAGCATAGCTAATACGTCTGAGCTGAGTTGTGGTTGCAGGAGCTATCGTATGAGACTGGGTTGCCAGAAAAAATGCCTATGAAAAAGAAAGAACATAGGGACCCAACTCCATGTGTGACGATTGGCTGGTGGCTTTAATGCTCATACGCCCTTTAGGAATCAAAAATACAAAAATAGAGACCTAGGATAACCATCCACCCCGTATGGGCGTCGCCGTAACCCTGGGTTAGGGAGGCTAAGGGTGTGCTGACACTTGCCCAAGGTGTGCACCCAGGCTAGTGAAGGGAAGGAAGCGCCTTATTTCTCCATTCTAGACCGGTTCCAAAACGAGGACCACATGACCACTCATATGAACTTCAAGCATGGTGAGTCTATGGAAAAAAAAGTGAGAAGATGTTGGAGTCTGGGCTGTGACTGGATTTTATGAGCAAATAGCACAATGATACAATTGTTTAATCAGAAATTAATGTTAGTAATTTCCTTTTAACTTTGTTATGATTCTTCAACAGTACTGTAACTTGTTATAAGATTGGGAAAGTACAATAAGTACTAGAGTAGTATATCTACCATAAGTACAGGAGTAATATAGCTACCATAAGTAATAACCAAACTGGAGTTATAACTACCATAAGTACTGGAGTAATATAGCTACCATAAGTAATAACCAAACTGGAGTTATAACTACCATAAGTACTGGAGTAATATAGCTACCATAAGTAATAACCAAACTGGAGTTATAACTACCATAAGTACTGGAGTAATAAAGTATACCTACCATAAGTTCAGGAGTAATATATTTACCATAAGTACTGGAGTGGTATACCTACCATAAGTACTGGAGAAGCACACCTACTCAAAGAACTTGAGTTGCATACATACAGTAAGCAATGGGGAAGCACACTTACTGTAAGCATTGGAGTGGTACTCCTATTATAAGTACTTGAGTGCCATACCTACTGTAAGTACCGGAGTTGCACAACTATCATAAGTAGTGGAGAAGTACACATACTGTAAGTATTGGAGGAGCACATCTACCGTAAGTACTTGAGTAACACACCTACTATGTACAAGAGTAACACACTTACTGTGAGTACTGGAGTAGCACAATTACCATAAATACTGGAGAAGCAACCTACCATATGACAGCAAATCAAAAAGAATTTTACAAAAACAGTCAATACGTATATATAAAAAGCACTATGACAGTTGAAGCATTGAGTTCAACAAAATTGTCACAATAATTAAATTCAAAACAAAACTAAGATCTTCAGAAAATAGACAAGACAAAAGACGTGATACACTCCTCACCTGGAACATATAATCCCCAGGCTTGACGTCGGTGATGTCCACCCACTGGCAGTCAATATCATGTCTGTAAGTATCCCAGCACCCTACTGTAATGCCCTGCTCACCAAAGTTGGCACATTCGTATTTCTTCTCAATGCCTGGTGGAAAAAATAACATCATGGGGTGGTCATGTTGGACAATCTTTATTGTTTTTAACAATATCTTCCAAAAACCTGGGACAGACCCTCTTAATTTTCTGTAACAGCATATAAAATCTCCAGACAGTTCTATCCGAGCTCCCAAATTGTCTTAACCAAGCAAAAGATTTTGAATGTGAGTCATTTGAGTTGCTAGAACAGATATACACAAACCTTCATCACACTCCGAGTCCTCGAGACAGAAGCTTGCTTTGTGTCCTTCTGCTACTTTTGAGCCGTTTAAGCTGAGCAGATCATAATAAGTGAAGACCTCCATGCTGTGATAATGTCTGAAAAACAGGTGACACAAGCAGAGGAAAGCTAAAGATAAAGTAAACAGTATATTTTCAAATAAATTTATAAAAAAATATTTCTTTATTTAAAATGATAATTACAAATTGTACTAAGGAATAAAATTCCAAACCCCACCCCTTGTGGTTGGGGATTATCTTATCTGGGTAGGTGGGTGGGAGGCACATATGTCACTCCCTTGTCAATCACAGTGAAAACAACCAATTAATGAGTTGTCTGGGGGAAAAGGGGTAGATAAGAATTTCTTCTGAGAATGTTGCATAGCCCTTTGATGCAGCAGGGGCAGCAGTTTAAAAGAATACACTATGGTTTAATATGTTTTGCAGGAATAAACTTCGTTTTTGACTTCTCTAGTTTGTTAGTGGGTGGGAAGAGCAATTGTGTGCGCGTGTGTGTGTGTGTGTGTGTGGGGGGGGTGTTGCTCAATTTATTTCTATAAAAAAATAAATTAACGTATCCATCTTAATCAGTTTAATTCTACAGAGGTGAATTCTAACTCTGGAATACTTCCTTATCGCTAACGGAATAAAACCACCAACATGCTTTGTGTAGGACTTTTGGACTGTGCCGTGTCACTTCTTTGGCCAACCTGTGACAGTCGTGCCACACCCATGTTTCTCTGCTGGCTTTGGGTTTGAAGTCGGATTGGCCATTGTTGTGGATCTGTGAGGAGAAACGCAGCAGGCGTCGGTACGAGTTGGCTGGAGTTGAGCTGGAGGTGGAAGCCAGGCAGTTCTCCTCATATGCACACTGAAGCAAAACCATGTTTCGGTCCTCTATGTACGTGGTCCCCTCGACCACCTCCGGGTTCAGTACCAGGTCCGGAGCAGCTGCACAAAAGTGCAAGACATAAAATAGTTATAAAATGAAATTATAGGATTTCCAAGTATTTATGGGTGATGTTCTTACTCTCAGAGCAGGAGACTCCAGCTGCATGGCGGCCTCCTCCTCTGGGGCAATTTATATGTTGTCCATGGTGTAGACAGTGAGACACAGACATCTCAGTACCGGCACAGCGCACGCCGCTCATTACTACATCATCAGCATTCACTGCCCCAGGCCAGTACCATGTCTCCTACACACACACACACACACACACACACACACACACACACACACACACACACACTCACTTTGGTCATTTTAATTTGATGATATTGTGATGACACTGTTTTTAGTAAATATATAAATTACATAACATGAAATGTATTATGGGGCAGTGTTGGCCTGGTGGTAAGGTGCTGAATTATTGAGTCCAAGGCTAGGGGTTCAAGCCCAACTATTACTAAGTTTTGACTGCCCCCCCCCAGTGCGGCTAACTGGGTTATCAAAGGCGGGCCAAGTTTCTCACTGTCTATGGTGAGAGGTTCATGTAAAAGAACCATTGCTGACATTCGTAAAGAGAAGGCTGCAAAGTCGTCAGCGTGTTTCTGTCCCTTGCTCAAAAAGAGTTGTGACAGGAAGGGTATCCGACGTAAAAACCTCTGCCAAATCAAACGTGCGAACCAGATGATTCGCTGTGGCGAGTCCCAAGTCAAAGGGAAAAAGCCGAAAGGAAGACAGAGGGTCAGAAAATGGATGAATGAATGAATGTAGAGTTGAACCACTAGAGGGAGCCATGCATCTATTTTATATGTCCCACTCTTCACAAAGTTGTCACTGCCTATGTTCTCTCACTGTCTATGTTGAGAGGTTCTTGTAAAAGAACCATTGCTGGCTTTTGACAAGACTAACTGCAAAGTGTCCCTTGCTAAAGAGTTGTGTCAGGAAGTGCATTCGACATAAAAACCTATGTGAAATCATACATGAGAATCAAATGATCCACTGTGGCGAGCCCTGAAAAAGGAAAAGCTGAAAAGAAATGAAGACTGATCTACAGGGAACGCACCGTAAATATGGTACTTATCATCAACTTTGTGTTATTTTTATGACAAATTTAATCCATATTACAAAATAATAATAATAATAATAATAATAATAATTTAATTAATTTTAAAAATAAAATTTCCTGGGCGGGGTGATCTCAGTGCATGTCAGTCTGAAAAAGGAGGTGTGGTCTCAATGGCAGATCATACTGACACTACTTTAAATGCATTCTCATCAAATTTGGTACTTAATCAAGCTTGGAGATAAATAGCCTGCAACTGGCTGAGCTTATTTTCAAACTGATTATCTGTGGACATGTGTTCCAGATGCAGCAACTGTCAGCACAAAGCACAAGACAGCCAGAACTTTCACAAATCAAATGTGGCTTTACTTATGTGGTTTTGACCGATCATCTCAACCAAAGTGTTTGTTTGACACCATTAGGATGATGCAATATTATTATAATAATTCATACAGTGCGCACTATAATGATTAACGTAGGTAAACAAACCTGGTAGGCGTGACTGGCATAGCCGAGGCCGAGTTGTCTACACACAACCATGGCCTCCATGGTACTCCAGCCATCCCCACACACCGTGCCCCACACCAGAGAGCCGTTTCGCTCTGCCAGCACTTCCACTCGGCCCTCGAACGGGTTGCGACCTCCACTCAAGCGCAGCTGTGTGTCAATAAACCACATTTTCTGATGATTTTCAAAACCAGGAAGGATAATAAAGACTGTAGCTTTGTAGATTTACAGATTTTTTTGTACAGGTGTTATGTGCAGGAAACTCCATTTGAATTAAGCTTGTACTTGTGAGCACTCACACGCTGCTGGAAGCCCATAGCAGGAATGTTGCAGCGGACTCCAGCATCTTCTTCATGGTTGCATCCTCCCGAGTCTTTATCCATGGTAAAGGCACATTCTGAGATGGATTTCTCAAACCCTGAGCACTGAACCTCACTCATATGAACTGGACCCATTCCTTTAACACACACATACACACACACATTTTTTTAAATAAATGCCTCCACATGCTGCACGGCCATCGACTTCAATGAGTGCTACAGAAATAATAATGCAAGTCTATGATTTATGGAAAATTAATGAAGACATCTGGAGCAATCAAAAATTTAAGAGCATTGTGTTAGCAATGAAACAGTCACTGGAATTATTCAAATTAGAGTAGCTCATTGTGGCTGACCTTGACCCAGTTGACCTCCGGACAACGCTTCCTTAGCAGTTCCAAAGCCAAGCTCTCGGCACACCACGGTGGCGGCCACTAGGTTCCATCGATCGTCACAAATGGTGCCCCATGCGCCATTTTTCAGCACTTCTACCCGACCCTCACCGACCACCGCACCTCCTTTCAGACGCACCAGAGGCTGTTCAAAATGAGAATGAAACATATCCACATGTTATCTTTAAGAGCATCAGCCTTTAAACAGAAATAACAATACAGTACACGTTCGAAAATTATAATACATTCATCCACATTATTATTATTATTATTATTATTATTATTATTATTATTATTATTATTATCATTATTATTATTATTCATTTGTTTTCTAATCTGCTTAATCCTTATGAATCTTGCAGGGAGGCTTGCGACTATCATAACAAACTCTGGGTGAAGGCGGGTTACACTCTGAAGAACTCACCAAGCCATTGCAGGGTGAAAACCTATAGAACCTTTCACAATTATACACACACCAGTGTGTGTAGAAGTGGGGTAGGAGTAGTGGTATTATTATTATTATTAGTAGTAGTAGTAGTAGTAGTAGTAGTAGTACTAGTAGTAGTAGTAGTAGTGGTACTAGTAGTAGTAGTGGTAATGGTAGCAGTAGTAGAAGTAGTAGTAGTAGTAATAGTGGTATTATTATTAGTAGTAGTAGTAGTAGTACTAGTAGTAGTAGAACAGTCGGCCCTCTACTTACGAAAACCTCTGAATACGAAAAATCCAGATTACGAAAAACATTTTCCTAAATGTTCGTCCTCTGTATACGAAACAACCTCTCCTTACGAAAAGCGCCAAACACGCCATTCAAAAATTCAAACAATGCGTGAGTTGCTCTCTCATTGGCTTTCTCCCAACATCCTGCCCCGCTGGCCTCCCATTGGCCAGGAAGGAGCTGAACTGTACCCATTCCTGTACCCATACTTCCTGTTTGTCACTTCCTGTTTGTTCGTGAAGGAGAGTTGAACAGGACTGTTGGCTCATGAGTTTTTTTGAGAGTGATCATTGCAGCGTTATATTTCATTATCCATGATGGACCCCAAGAAAGTGATTCCCAGTGATACCGAAAAGAAGAAGCAGGCTCCGTTATCAATCGAAGTGAAGCAAGAGATAATAAAAAATATGAAAATGGGATGCGGTTGCGCGAAATCGCAAAGGAGTACGGCCGAAACCCCTTTACAATCGGGATGATATTGAAGCAGATGGAGACCTTAAAAGTGGAGATACAGTGACGGAGATGTTTATTTCGGAACGATATTGAAGAAGAAGGAGGCATTAAAACACTGTATTAGATACAGTGACAGTCGATTATTTCGGAAAACTTTACAGTGTCGCATGGTTGGTTCGAGAGATTAAAAAAAAAAAGTAAATAATTTTCTTTTACTTTTAACACACATTTCATACATATTTCATACAAAATTGGTTTACTTTTATAATTTTTAAAGGGTTTATGGAGTAGTGTTGAGAGCCTTGGAACGAATCACGTGTTTTACATGTAAAATGCACCTCTACTTTACGAAAACTCCAGGTTACGAAAAAGACACGTGAACAGATGAATTTCGTAAGTAGAGGGTCGACTGTGTGATATATATAATGTTTTATATATATTTTGTATACATAAAAGAGCATGAAGTATTGACGTGTAATAAACTGGTTTGAACTTGAATAAACACTACTATTCTACAATTCTGTACTACTGCATGTAGTTGTAAAAAATGCTCACTAGAAAGAGGCAGAGCATTATAGTTACTGTACATAAAGAACATGAAGTGTAATTATTCAAGTTTATCCTTTTGGTATCGTTTGTTAAACATCCTACAGAACATAAAACCTCACACACAGACATTCTAAACATTAACTTACAGTGGTATGAAAAAGTATCTGAACCTTTTGGAATATCTTACATTTCTGCATAAAATCACCATCAAATGTGATCTGATCTTTGTCAAAATCACACAGATAAAAAAAACAGTGTCTGTTTTAACTAAAACCACCCAAACATTTATAGGTTTTCATATTTTAATGAGGATAGCATGCAAACAATGACAGAAGGGGGGGGAATAAGTAACTGAACCATCACATTTAATATATAGTGCCCCCCCCACAGCAATAACTTCAATCAGACACTTCCTGTAGCTGCAGATCAGTCTGGAAAATCGATCAGGACTAATCTTGGCCCATTCTTCTTAACAAAACTGCTGTAGTTCAGTCAGATTCCTGGGATGTTTGGCATGAATCGCTGTCTTGAGGTCATGCCACAGCATCTCAATGGGGTTCAAGTCTGGACTTTGACTTGGCCACTCCAGAATGTGTATTTTGTTCTTCTGAAACCATTCTGAAGTTGATTTACTTCTGTGTTTTGGATCATTGTCTTGTTGCAGCATCCATCCTCTTTTTAGCTTCAACTGTCTGACAGACGGCCTCAGGTTTTCCTGCAAAACATCCTGATAAACTTTTGAATTCATTTTTCCATGAATGATTGCAAGTTGTCCAGGCCCCGAGGCACCAAAACAGCCCCAGACCATGATGCACCCTCCACTATGCTTCACGGTGGGGATGAGGTGTTGATGTTGGTGATCTGTTCCATTTTTCTTCCACACATGACATTGTGTGTTCCTCCCAAGCAATTCAACCTTCTTAGCACTTCCACAAAAACTCAATGCTACACTAGCTCTGATTGCTTTCTCGTTTTTCTTTATGTAGCGGACTGTACTTTCGTTCACTTTGTAATGGCACCCTACTGCAGCATAATTTTGTCCTTCCTGAATCATATCAAACAATTCTACTTTTTCATGCCAGCATCATTACCTTCTTCTGGCGCGTCGGCGCCTTACAAGAAGCCTGAGAAGGTGCGCAGCGTTTGGGTGGCATGACGACGCTTAACTGTAATTAAAAAAAAAAAAAGCACATGCACAAAGTGTGTGCGATGAGAAAAAAGGGACATATACATCATCGCAACCAATCAGCAGGAGGGAGAATAGCCATTGGCTGAATTTGAATCAAGTGACAGTTACTCGGCAATCCGCAAATATGCGGGGGCGTGAGTTATGAATAGTCAAAGGCCTACTCTATCTTCTTCTTTTACTTTCGGCTGCTCCCTTCAGGGGTCGCCACAGCAAATCATCCGCCTCCATCTCACCCTGTCCTCTGCATCTTCTTTTCTGACTCCAACGACCTTCATGTCTTCCTTCATCACATCCATAAATCTCTTCTTTGATCTTCCTCGAGGCCTTCTGCCTGGTAGTTCCAACCTCAGCATCCTACTGCCAATATACTCACTATCCCTCCTCTGTACATGTCCAAACCATCTCAGTCTAGCCTCTCTGACTTTGTCTCCAAAACATCTTACATGGGCTGTCCCTCTGATATACTCATTTCTGATCCTATCTATCCTTGTTACTCCCAAAGAGAACCTCAACATTTTCATCTACGCTACCTCCAGCTCTGCCTCCTGCCTTTTCCTCAGCGCCACTGTTTCTAAGCCATACAACATCGCTGGCCTCACCACCGTCTTGTACACTTTTCCCTTCATTCTTGCTGACACTCTCCTATCGCACATCACACCGGACACTTTTCTCCAACCATTCCAGCCTGCCTGCACACGCTTCTTCACCTCTTTTCCACACTCTCCATTGCTCTGGATTGTTGAGCCTAAGTACTTAAAATCCTCCACCTTCGTTATCTCTGCTCCCTGTAACATCACCGTTCCTCTTGGGTCCTTCTCATTTACACACATGTATTCTGATTTTCTGAGGCTAACCTTCATTCCTCTCCTTTCCAGGGCATACCTCCACCTCTCTAGATTTTCCTGCACTTGTTCTCTGCTCTCACTACAGATCACAATGTCATCTGCAAACATCATAGTCCATGGAGATTCTTGTCTCACCTCGTCTGTCAGCCTGTCCATCACCATAGCAAACAAGAAGGGGCTCAGAGCTGACCCTTGATGCAGTCCCACCTCCACCTTGAACTCTTCTGTCACACCAACAGCACACCTCACCACTGTCTTACATCTCTCATACATGTCCTGCACCACTCTAACATACTTCTCTGCCACTCCCGACTTCCTCATGCAATACCACAGTTCTTCTCTTGGCACCCTGTCATATGCTTTTTCCAGATCCACAAAGGCACAATGTAGCTCCCTCTGACCTTCTCTGTATTTCTCTATTAACATCCTCAAAGCAAACATTGCATCCATGGTGCTCTTTCTTGGCATGAAACCAAACTGTTGTTCACAAATGCTGACCTCTGCCCTTAGTCTAGCTTCCACTATTCTTTCCCATAACTTCATTGTATGGCTCATCAACTTTATCCCTCTGTAGTTGCCGCAACTCTTCACGTCTCTGTTGTTCTTAAAAATGGGCACCAGCACGCTTCTCCTCCACTCCTCCGCCATCTGCTCACTCTCTAGGACCTTGTTGAATATTCTTGTCAGAAAATCTACTGCTACCTCTCCTAGACACTTCCATACATCCACAGGTATGTCATCAGGACCAACTGCCTTTCCATTCTTCATCCTCTTCAATGCCCTTCTCACTTCACCCTTACTGATCTTTGCTACATCCTGCTCCTCAATGGTCACCTCTTCTCTTTTTTCTCTCTCATTTTCCTCATTCATCAGCTCTTCAAAGTACTCTTTCCATCTTCCCAGCACACTTCTGTCATCAGTCAATGCATTTCCCTCTCTGTCCTTTATCAATCTAACTTGCTGCACGTCCTTCCTATCTCTATTTCTCTGCTGTGCCAACCTGTATAGATCATTTTCTCTCTCTTTACTGTCTAACCTATCATACAAGTCATTATACACCCTCTGTTTGGCCTTAGCCACTGCTACTTTCGCCTTACGCTGTGTCTCCCTGTACTCCTGTTTTCTCTCTTCGGTCCTCACACTCCTGCACTTCCTCATTCCACCACCAAGTCTCCTTATCTACTTTCCTTCCAGAGGACACACCAAGTACTCTCCTACCTGTGTCCCTGATCACATTTGCTGTAGTTGTCCAGTCATTTGGAAGCACTTCCTGGCCACCCAAAGCCTGTTTCAACTCCTCTTTGAAGACAACACGACATTCTTCTTTTTTCAACTTCCACCACTTTGTCTTCTGCTCTGCCTTTGCCTTCTTCACCTTCCTCACCATCAGCGTCATCCTGCATACCACCATCCTATGCTGTTTGGCAACACTCTCACCCACTACTACTTTGCAGTCACTGACTTCCTTCAAATTACATCGCCTACACAAGATGTAGTCCACCTGTGTGCTCCTACCTCCGCTTTCATAAGTCACCCTATGCTCCTGTTTCTTCTTGAAGAAAGTATTCACCACAGCCATTTCCATCCTTTTTGCAAAATCGATCAACATCTGTCCTTCTGCGTTCCTGTCCTGTATACCAAACCTGCCCATCACTTCCTCGTCCCCTCTGTTGCCTGCACCAACATGTCCATTGAAGTCTGCACCAATGACCACTCTTTCACCTCTGGGGGTACTCTGCATCACTTCATCTAAGTCACTCCAGAATCTCTCCTTCTCTTCTAGCTCACATCCTGCCTGTGGGGCATAAGCACTAACAACATTGAGCATTACACCTTCAATTTCTAACTTGAGACTCATCACTCTGTCTGACACTCTTTTCACTTTTAGAACATTCCTGACAAACCCCTCCTTCAAGATGACTCCTACTCCATTTCTCTTCTCATCCACACCATGATAAAATAGCGTAAACCCTGCTCCTAAGCTTTTAGCTTTGCTTCCTTTACACCTGGTCTCCTGAACACACAGTATGTCCACCTTCCTCCTCTGCATCATGTCAGCCAGCTCTCTACCTTTTCTTTGCATAGTTCCAACATTCAAAGTCCCCACTCTCAGTCCTGGACTCATGCCTTTCCTCTTCTCTCTCTGCCTACGGACACGCCTCCCACCTCTCCTTCTTCGACGTCTTCGACCAACAGTAGTCCAATTTCCATCAGCACCCTGTTGATTGACAGCACTGATGGCGGTCGTTGTTAACCCGGGCCTCGACCAATCCGGTATGGGGGTAATACTTCTGATTCGATTCATAAAAGTTTGGCATTGGTTTTACGTCGGATGCCCTTCCTGACACAACTCTCTGAATTTCTCCGGGCTTGGGACCGGCATGAGGGGGAGAGACACTGGTTAGTGCCCCCCCCCTCATGGCTGCATTCAAAGGCCTACTGTATATTGCTGTAAAATATAAAGAAACGGGTCAGTTGGACATGGAAAGTAAAAGCAGAAATTAAGGCGTGATAGGCGGCTATCCTGACATCTGGAAGCGCAGTTTTGGTCAGTGAAATCATCCTTTTGAGAAAAGTCCTGCATGAGCAAAATTTGAGGGAAATTGAACACCATCCCTTCTATTAATGCCAGTGTAATCACAGAGGCTCTACTGAAATTGCAGGGTTGAGGAACAGTGCCTTCATGTATGAAGTTGGAATGAACATTCATCTTAAAATACATAAAAATGTTACACTGAGGGAAGAGCAACGCTGGCTTTGAGATTTGAGAGAAATGCCTTCAGTTTACAGGAACAGGTTTGAGGAACCTGTAGAGGAGATACAACATCTCACGGAATATTAAATGATTTACATTGTCAACATTCCCAATGGAATAAAATTAGTTAAGAGACTCAAAGAGCAAATAAACAGTGATCCAAAGACGCTCTAGATCCCACAACCAACTTTTCAACTTCCATTTAATGTTCATGTGTTTTTGAACTGTTAGTGGTCTCTTAACCGATACCCTGTTCAGAGGAGATCTAAAACCCACCTCATGTCGGAACGCTTTCCTGAACCCAGATAAAGCGGTTGGAGCAAAGGCTCTGCCTGGCACGCAGCTCACCACCACAGGAATGCCCTGAGCACACGTGCTGTTGTCCACTAGCAGACGCCCCAGTTTACAGCTCGAGAGATGGGTCTCGGTTCCCGTGCAGTTCACGGAGTAATCCCAGTATGAGGGCAGCCTCTTGCGTGCAAATATCCTGGAGTAAGAAATATTACAGCTGAAATCTTACTTCTTTTAACAGCTTGTATCAGAGCACTCATATGGACCAATATTGGCCGTTCTGAAAAATAAAGTTGACTCTATCTTCCAAGCTGAGATAATTGACCTCAGACAAGGCTTACATTCGCCTCGTGTCAACTCAGTCCACTGTGAAAATAATGGCACTTTTACTAAAATGCAAAACAGCTTTCCAGAAATCCAGATGTTGATCTGAATCCACTTTGACCAAGTCTGCATACTGTGTGAGCTGGAGCTATGACAAGTATGAATAGATTGTAAATAAATCTGCTCTCACACGGGCCACAGAAATGACTTTCCTACATGATTACATTATCACTCTTAGGGAAGTACATTGAGTCTGTTGGGTTTTTATACCCGAGACTACCTGAGGTTCATTAGACTGAAGCACCAGCTCAGTTTCTATAGTGTGAAGTGGACTTGGAGTTCTACTCCTCTGGATGGGATGCTGGTCCTTCACAAGTTACCTTCCTAGTAGTTTTTACTGGTACCCATTTATACTGCTGGGCACACTTGTAATTAAGACCTTTCCGAGGGGTCATAGTATGATGGGGATATAACAAGAATTTAACCCTTTGGCCTCTCGACCATGAGCAGCACCCTCCTAATCTGCCAAACAATCTAATACCCCCCAGATGGACTGTGTTCACCACCTTAAGAAGTGAAGCAAGTGGAAGACTCACTGATGTTACATCTGCTCTCTTACCCATTTTTTCAGCTGCTAAATCCTACCAGGGTCATGGGGAGGCTGGAGTCTATCTGAGTCAACACTGGGTGAAGGCGGGTACACCCTGAACAGCTTGCCCGACCACTGTTCAGCCAATCATTTTCATTCAGACCAAGGGGCGATTTGGAAAAGCAATGTACCCACAGGAAACCTATGCAAGCACAGAAAGAGAACATGCAAATTCCAAACGGAAGCGCCCAGAGCCCGGGAATCAAACCCAGGACCTTCTTGCTCTGAGGTGGGCGTGCTAACCAGCACAACACCATGCCATCCACTTCTATATAAATGAGTTTTTTTTTTCCCTCCACAGAATTGCATCAGCTTTTGGACCTTTTTCTGATCCAAGGTTCCAGACCAAGCTGAGGGTTTGTCTTTAATAGACATGTGCCACACATTCGTACCACTGATTCCCGAAGTTCTACAACGTCCAAGACAGTTATGATTTTGATGACTTATATCAAACCTTCAAAGAAACATTGCACTTCTTTCAGTAAAGTTCACTGATTCTTTGTTGTATTTTTATCCTTCTCTGTTCACTCCACATCGATGGATTTCGAAAACAATCAGAATTATCAGTGATATCATTAGTATTTTGTGTGCAAATTATGGGGTTTGGTTCCGAGCCCTCTTGCAAATCGAGATAATCCGCGAGTTCTGTACCCGGAAGTAAAACCCCATGTAACACATCACATGTGTGAATGAGCAGCCGGAAGTAAAATACTATGTATCTATAACATGCATTAAAATATGCTTCTTAAATACATTCTATAGACAGTCTTACTCATTAATACAGTATTAATGTAGTAAAATATAGTCATGATGAAGAAAAACTTTTCAATTTTTACTCTTATTTTTATTTAAGATAAAATATAAACATTATACAGCATATACTCTTGTAAAGCACTCGTTTTAAAGTCTTTTCAATTATTATTCCAGTACGGTACCGAAGTTAATTCTGAGAATGTTTGTGCGTGAGATTTTATGTTCTGTAGCATGTTTAACAAACGATACCAAAAGGATAAACTGTATTACGCTTCATGTCCGTTTACACTGAACTTTGAGTGACGTCTTGGAGTGATGTCTTCAAGATGGCGCTGCCTAGAGGGCAATATCGCGGAGTTCTCAGAGTCAAATGTTTTATTTGTTTGTTCATGTTTTGCACTATGCCCGTCTATGATCGGACGACCCTACTACAGCTATGAGCAGCTTCAGCTTCGGGCAACTAAGCACGCAACAACTTCTATCTTAAGCTTACTGTATATGCTCTGGCAGCAAAATGCTATCGGTTGGCTAACGGTTACCGGCTAAGCCCAGGCGGAGTTCTCAGAGGCTTGGTTAGCACTTCCGGCCATACTACTTGAAAATATTCAGTCCCTGCGAAACAAGATGGATGAGCTTCATGCCCAGATTGCAGCACAGAGGGATCTACAGGACTGTGTTTCTGTAAAACATGGCTCAAGGAGAGTACACCCGATAAGGCGATTATACCAGCCGGCTACACGGCCTTCATTCCCTGCAATCCCAAGCACTGGAGTCGTCGTTTGGTCCCTTCCCGCCTGGGCTTCTTTAGCTCTACTAATAACATATTAGCTCTGCTAACAGCATATTAGCTCTGCAAGCCACATCCCGGCTAACAAGCCCAGTTGAGCGTGCTTAGTTTTACATGCCCGAAGATACTCTGATCTTATAGCTGTAGTAGAGTTGACCAGTCGTAGACGAGCATAGAGCAAAAAAAAAAATGAACAAACAAAACGAATAAAACAAATTAAAATGAACAAAGAAACAATTTGACCCTGAAAACTTCTATCGTGAGCTGCCATGCTATGGGAGCTCCATGCTAACCGCCCAGGCGAAGTTCTCAGAGGCTTAGTTAGCACTTCCGGCCATACTGCTTGAAAATGTTCAGTCCATGTGAAACAAGATGCATGAGCTTCATGCTCAGATTGCAGGGCAGAGGGATCTACAGGACTGTGTTTCTGTGAAACATGGCTCGAGGAGAGTACACTCGATAAGGCAATTACACCAGCCGGCTATATGGCCTTCATCCCCTGCAATCCCAAGAGCCGGAGTCGTCGTTCGGCCCCTTCCCGCCTGGACTTATTGCCTACCATAGCATGTCAGCTCTGCTTATTAGCAGACCAAACATATTAGCTCTGCTTAGTTATATACGCCCGAAGATACTCCGATCTTATAGCTGTAGTAGAGTCGACCGGTCGTAGACGAGCATAGTGCAAAACATGAACAAACAAAACAAATTAAAATGAACAAAGAAACAATTTGACTCTGAGAACTCCATGACATCGCCCTATGGGCAGCGTCATCTTGGAGACGTCACTCCAACTTAAATTGTAAAAGGACATGAAGAGTACTGTAATAAAGTTTATTGAGTACTGTAATAAAGTTTATCCTTTTGGTATCGTTTGTTAAACATTCTACGGAACATAAAATCTCACGCATAAACATGAACTTAGGTACTGTACTGGAATAATAATGGAAAAAGATTTTAATACAGCAGTTCAGAGAAAACCGTCGTTTCTCAGGAGAAAGTCTTATTTCTTCAGAAGAGACATCCAGCGTTTTCTATCGCTTAGGCAGAGAAGACGCATAGCGTTTGAGTGACATCATAGAGCTTAACTGGTAATTAAAACAGACACACAAAAAAAGAGGCTCATTGACAACTTGTGCGCGAATGAGGAAAAAGGCGCGGGACATCAGCTCAACCAGTCAGGAGAAAGGAGAACAGCCATTGGCTGAATTTGAATCACGTGCCGGTTGCTTGGCAGTCAGTGAATACTCAAACCGTGGGTACAAAACCGCGAATAGTCAAGGCATACTGTATATATCTTCTTCTTCTTCTTCTTTTCCTTCCAGCTTTTCCCTTCAGGGGTCGCCACAGCGAATCATCTGCCTCCATCTCACCCTATCCTCTGCATTTTGTACTCTTACTCCAAACTACCTTCATGTCCTCCTTCACCACATCGATAAATCTTCTCTTTGGTCTTCCTCTAGGCCTTCTAACTGGTAGTTCCAACCTCAGCATCCTACTGCCAATATACTCACTATCCCTCCTCTGTCCATGTCCAAACCATCTCAATCTAGCCTCTCTGACTTTGTATCCAAAACATCTAACATGTGCTGTCCCTCTGATGTACTCATTCCTGATCCTATCCATCCTCGTTACTCCCAAAGAGAACCTCAATATTTTCATCTCTGCCTGCGGGTGCCTATCTTTTCCTCAGTGCTTCATGTGTTGAGTCATTGCAGGAGGCGCGACTCACACCACATTTGTTTCTCATTAGCCTCTTAGCACAAGAATGTCCTTTGCTGGACTCCGCCCAAAGGGGTCTGCATGAAAAACAAACTCAATGGGGACATGGACACACACACACACACACACACACACACACACACACACACACACACACACACACACACACACAGAATGCTGGCAGAACAAGTCTCGTATCCTGCACAAAGATCATTTCTTAAAACCACAGCTGGAAATATCACTTGTTTTACTAAACACAACCTTCAGTATCCAAATTATTAAAAAAAAAAAGTTATTTGGTAAACAATTTAAAAGACAATATGCAACCCAAAAAAGAATCATCATTAAAATGAATGCTAATGCTAATCTGACAGTATCTTAAATGGGTAATTCTTTAATGGTGAGATATTTACAGCATGTTTCCACATGATGCTAAATGAAAGCTGACAGATTTAAGGGACATGGGGAGCCATGTATGATGGAATGTGCCAGAAACAGCCATTTATAATTCCTTTCCCAGTTATATTACATTATTAAGAATTGGTGACGTCGTAAGGTTTATGGGTTTTCTTTGTATCGAGCTGAGTAATGTGCACAACCCTCCAGAGATGATCCTTACTGATATGTTACATGAAGAGCTCAGGGATTTGTGCTTGCGATCCAGACCAATATTTTCAAAAATGCGAGGTTCATGTCAAAGAACCATTGCTGACTTTGAGACAAAAGTAGCTGCATATCCGTCAGCGTGTTTCTACCCTGTAATGGCCTGGCGAGCTAACTGGGGTGTATGCCCAGAGTTGGCTGGGATGGGCGCCAGCCTCCCTGTGACCCTAATTAAGATTAAGCGGTTACAGAAAAATGAATGAATGTTTAAAGAGAAATGCTCTAAAAGAACAAATGGTTACACCTTGAAACATTTCATTCAAATAGCAATATAAAGAACTCAAAATACTTACTGGAACGTTTCAGAATGTTGTGGAGTGTTATGCAAACAGTATTAAATGGTGAAAGAGAATTGATACTGATGTAACAGTAATGTAAATTTAAGAATAATGTTGGATTACTATGGACTGAAAATCAAAATATAATTTTGAAGGAATTGTGGAATGGACATGGAGACTTTCAGAAATGGTCATGAAGATATTGTGGAATATTGAGGCAGAAATAATAAAATGATGGACGGACTGTAGAATGTTAATGGAAAGAATACGAAATGTTGATGGAGAGATTGTGGAATGCTTATCGAGATTTTGTGGAACACTCAGCGATATTGTAGAATGCCGATGGAGAGATTATGGATCTGCACTACACAGCACTATATAATCAGCGATAAATGTGAAAAACTGTATTAAATCCCTTTAATAAAAACAGAGGACACTGACTTGTAGACGCGGGCATTGTATCTCTTCTCAGCAGGAAAACCGAACATGCCACAGATCACCCTGCTGTTCATGGGACTCCACTCCTCGTTGCAGATCTGTTTCCATTTGCCGCCATCTTTGACCTCCACGTAGCCCTCAGTTACAGGAATTCGCTTTCTGTAGGAGGATAGAATCGGCCTGATGTGTACATCCTCCACCTGGATAGTCATATGCTGAAAATAGAAAGATGAAATGAACTTATAGAATTACCAATAATAAAATAAATATATATATATATATATATATATATATATATATATATATATATATATATATATATATATATATATATATATAAATGCAGCCGTGAGGGAGGGGCACAAGCCAGTGTCTCTCCCTCACGCCGGTCCCAAGCCCAGATAAATGCAGAGGGTTGCGTCGGGAAGGGCATCCGGCATAAAACAAATGTCAAATAAAACATGCGAGTCATATCAAGAAAATTCACATCGGATCGATCGAGGCCCGGGTTAACAACGATCGCCATCAGTACTGTTAACCAACAGGGTGCTGGTGGAAATTGGACTACTGTTGGTCGAAAGACGTCGAAGAAGGAGAGGCGGGAGGCATGTCCATAGGCAGAGAGAGAAGAGGAAAGGCAGGAGTCTAGGACTGAAAGTAGGGACTTTGAATGTTGGAACTATGACAGGAAAAGAAAGAGAGCTGGCTGACATGATGCAGAGGAAGAAGGTGGACATACTGTGTGTTCAAGAGACCAGGTGGAAAGGTAGCCAGGCTATAAGCTTAGGAGCAGGGTTTAAACTGTTTTTTCATGGTGTAGAGTCATCTTGAAGGAGGAGTTTGTCAGGAATTTTCTAGAAGTAAAAAGTGTGTTAGACAGAGTGATGAGTCTCAAGTTAGAAATTGAAGGCATGATGTTCAATGTAGTTAGTGCTTATGCCCCACAGGCAGGATGTGAGCTAGAAGAGAAGGAGAGATTCTGGAGTGAGTTAGATGAAGTGATGCAGAATACCCCCAAAGATGAAAGAGTAGTCATTGGGGCAGACTTCAATGGACATGTTGGTGCAGGAAACAGAGGGGACGAGGAAGTGATGGCCAGGTTTGGTATCCAGGGCAGGAACACAGAAGGACAGATGTTGATTGATTTTGCAAAAAGGATGGAAATGGCTGTGGTAAGTACTTTCTTCCAGAAGAGAGAGGAGCATAGGGTGACTTATGAAAGTGGAGGTAGGAGCACACAGGTGGACTACATCTTGTGTAGGCGATGTAATTTGAAGGAAGTCAGTGACTGCAAAGTAGTAGTGGGTGAGAGTGTTGCCAAAAAGCATAGGATGGTGGTGTGCAGGATGACGCTGATGGTGAGAAAGGTGAAGAAGGCAAAGGCAGAGCAGAAGACAAAGTGATGCAAGCTGAAAAATGAGGAGTGTTGTGTTGTCTTCAAGGAGGAGTTGAAACAGGCTTTGGGTGGTCAGGAAGTGCTTCCAGATGACTGGACAACTACAGCTGATGTGATCAGGGAGACAGGTAGGAAAATACTTGGTGTGTCATCTGGAAGGAGAGGAGATAAGGAGACTTGGTGGTGGAATGAGGAAGTGCAGGAGTGTGTAAAAAAAAGAGGTTAGCTAAGAAGAAGTGGGACATTGACAAAACCGAAGAGAGTAAACAGGAGTACAGGGGGACAGCGTAAGGCAAAGGTAGCGGTGTCAAAGGCCAAACAGAGGGCGTATGATGACTTGTATGCTCGGTTGGACAGTAAAGAGGGAGAAAATTATTTATACAGGTTGGCACAGCAGAGAAATAGAGATGGGAAGGATGTGCAGCGAGTTAGAGTGATTAAGGACAGAGAGGGAAATGTATTGACTGATGACAGAAGTGTGCTGGGAAGATGGAAAGAGTACTTTGAAGAGCTGATGAATGAGGAAAATGAGAGAGAAAACAGAGTAGAAGAGGTGACTGTTGAGGACCAGGAAGTAGCAAAGATTTGTGAGGGTGAAGTGAGGAGGGCATTGAAGAGGATGAAGAATGGAAAGACAGTTGACCCTGATGACATGATGACCCTGATGAGGTATGGAAGTGTCTAGGAGAGGAAGCAGTAGATTTCCTGACAAGAACATTCAACAAGGTCTTAGAGAGTGAGAGGATGCCAGAGGAATGGAGGAGAAGTGTGCTGGTGCCCATTTTTTAAGAACAAGGGAGATGTGCAGAGTTGTGGCAACTACAGAGGGATAAAGTTGATGAGCTATACCATGAAGTTAAGGGAAAGAATCGTGGAAGCAAGACTAAGGGCAGAGGTCAGCATTTGTGAACAACAGTTTGGTTTCATGCCAAGAAAGAGCACCACAGATGCAGTGTTTGCCTTGAGGATGTTAATAGAGAAGTACAGAGAAGGTCAGAAGGAGCTGCATTGTGGATCTGGAGAAAGCATATGACAGGGTGCCGAGAGAGGAACTGTGGTATTGCATGAGAAAGTCGGGAGTGGCAGAGAAGTATGTTAGAGTGGTGCAGGACATGTATAAGAGATGTAAGACAGTGGTGAGGTGTGCTGTCAGTGTGACAGAAGAGTTCAAGGTAGAGGTGGGACTGCATCAAGGGTCAGCTCTGAGCCCCTTCTTGTTTGCTATGGTGATGGACAGGCTGACAGACGAGGTTAGGCAAGAATCTCCATGGACTATGATGTTTGCAGATGACATTGTGATCTGTAGTGAGAGCAGAGAACAAGTGCAGGAAAACCTAGAGAGGTGAAGGTATGCCCTGGAAAGGAGGGGAATAAAGGTTAGCCTCAGTAAGACAGAATACATGTGTATGAATGCCAAGGACCCAACAGGAACGGTGAGTGTCCGGTGTGATGTGTGATAGGAAGGTATCAGCAAGAATGAAAGGAAAAGTGTACAAGACGGTGTTGAGGCCAACGATGTTGTATGGTGTGCACTGAGGAAAAGACAGGAGGCAGAGCTGGAGGTAGCAAAGATGAAAATGCTGAGGTTCTCTTTGGGAGTAACTAGGATGGATAGGATCAGGAATGAGCACATCAGAAAGACAGCACATGTAAGATGTTTTGGAGACAAAGTCAGAGAGGCTAGATTGAGATGGTATGGACATGTACAGAGGAGGGATAGTGAGTATAATTGGTCATAGGATGCTGAGGTTAGAACTACCAGGCAGAAGACCTAGAGGAAGACCAAAGAGACGATTCATGGATGTGGTGAAGGAGGAAATGAAGGCAGTTGGTGTAAGAGAAAAAGATGCAGAAGATAGGGTGAGATGGAGACCGATGATTCGCTGTGGCGACCCCTGAAGGGAAAAGCCGAAAGGACAAGAAGAAGAAGAAGAAGAAGAGGGATCGGAATTCCAGATGAGCTCAAATGCACCCACATTTATTAAACATTTACTGAATTAACACAACTTAAAAATTAAACTAAAACTTAAAGGGTGAAGCTTCCTTCTGTCTCTATCTGGGAGGCCAGCGGGGCGGGATATTGAAAGGCAGCCAATGAGAGAGCAACTATTTTGATTGGCGCATTTGAATTTCTTTTTGCAAGAGGGGGTTGTCTCGTATCTCGGGGACGGAACTTCGGGGAAATGTTTTTTGTAACATGGGGAATTCATACGCTGGGGACTTCGTAATTTGGGGGCCGACTGAATATGTATTCTATTGGGTCCTATGTGTTCAATTGTTCCTCAGATCTCTATTAATACTAATACAGCCTATGATTCGGGGGGGCTCCCTCTGATCCAAGATAAAGTACAGAATAGCTATGTTTAATGTCCAAGCCTACACTACGCCATGTCCCAGATTAAAGTAAAACACATAAAAGATACAATACCAATAGCAAGAGCACTAAAACAGCGCACACCTCCATCAAGCAGACAAAATAAAGAGAAAATACTCAACACTGACTGCAGGGCTGGCTGTAATGCAACACATCCAACTACAAAACACCAACACATCCAATATCTCAAAATGATAATAAATCCTTTAAAAAATTCTTGAACCTGGAACAATCAAGATTATCTCCAACATTAAATAGAATCTTCCTTTTCCATAGCCTCTGTTATGGTCTGGCTTCTGTTTTCTCCATGGCGGTGCAGACTCTGGCTGAGGAGCGTGGCTGACCTACTCAGGTTGATTGCAGCAGCGCACGCCTGATTCCACTCCACAAATCTACTCCCTATAAAGATAAGCGCACGTTCACCTCTGTGGAAGAACATTCTCCCGCATCACGCAGCCAAAACCCCGTGTTTCTCTCTGGCCCCTGGTTATAGCTGTGCTCAGCCTGTTTTCCGCGCCTCAGTCACCAGTGTTTATTGTTGTTATTTTCCCTCCATCACCACCAGTGTATGTGTTTGTCTCCTGTCTCCAGTGTTGACCTGAGTAAAATAAATCATTCCTGTTGGACTGCACACTGTCTCCTGCATTTCTGGGTCCGGCTGAGAGCCATAGCGTAACACGCTCTGGTAAATAAATTTACAAAAATGTGCGCCACGCATTAGTAAAGAATGAATGCTATATTTTTGGATCGTCTCCACAGCAAGCTGTAACAAATTGCTCTCTGCTCAAATTGATTTATTTTATTTTATTTTATTTATTTTTTTTTTTTACATGACGGCTTATAGCTAACTTGCTAAAAGCTAATGAGGCATGCTAACAGCATCGAGCACTTTTTAATAAATAAATAAACACATTGATTTTAATGAATAAAAAAAAATGGCGTGAGTGATACAAGCTAATGCAGAGCGTCAGTGGGGAAAAAATATTTATTAAATAATAAATATGATTTAATGGAGTACCAATGCTCAGTATTACTACTAAAATATACTTGTTACTATAATAATAATAATAAGAAGAAGAAGAGAATATAATTAAATTCTTATATTGTACGTTTTTCATAAAATGATCAAGCACACATTACATGATATTTGTCTACATGGTTTTGGAGAGTTTTAGAGCCCCAACCTTGAATGACCCATCACCCAACATAACCCAACTTCTATAAGATGGTGTTGCAAGCAACGAATCATCGAATAATATTTTCCTGGTCTTTTAATTGATACAAGTTCTCTTTGATAAGTCAGCGTGCTTCCATGAACAGCCTTAAAAACAAACAGCAGAATCTTAAAACTAATACGTTCCATAACTGGCAGTCAGCACAGCTCACACAGCGACAGCATTATGAAACAGTAGCATGGCGCACAACGGACTAGTCTTGCTCTATAGCCATATTGATTCAGTTGTGTACACAAAGATGCTACATGGGAAGTACACTAACATATCTACAATCAAACTGAAGGTAATTGAATTGAGAGTGTAATTAAAATGGAAACGAACTTTCTGTGAAACAGTGTTGACTGAATATCACAATGAGAAAGTCGGGAAGTGTATCTGCATTCCTCAATACGGTCTACACCTGTGTTTGAGAAGTTGAGAAGACTCAACAGTTGGCTGAGCTGAGCAAAAGAAAAGCCTTTACGCCTTCCATATCTTGACCTCATCTTCATGCCTACACACACTGTTGACCACGCCTGTATGGACGTGGTATACTAGCTTTACTGGAGCTCAGCAAAGTTTTTCCTTACAGCAGCAGCTGAAATGAACATGTCACAGTCGATGGAAGATTAAATAATCACAACGGAAAAGCCGTAAGAACACACGCCAAGCAAACATTACCATTAATTCATTAACATGAGCCGCATCACAGTGACGATGATGTTGAGTTTTGGATTCGAATAAAGTTGATTCATTTTCTGTAACAGTCACAAAGCTGCTAATCAGATTTTAATTCCTATCGTTGTGGTGGTGGTGGTCTAGTTGTAGTGTGCTGGATTAGTGATTCCAAGCTTGTGGGTTCAAGCCCCACGATCATAGAGTTGTCACTGCTGTCCTGTGTCCTCCCTGGGTTATCATTCTTAAAGAGTAGGCTGCACAGCCATCTGCATGTTTCTGCCCAGAAATTGCCTGGCAAGCTGTCCAAGTAATGCTCTGCCCAAGCGCAGAGTCATCTGAGATGGGTGCCAACCTCGCGACCATAATTAGGACTAACCACAAAACTTTGTGATCTAATCCTGTGGGTTACTAGTGGGGGCTCAACCAATGGTTCGCAATTGTTTTTCCTGGAAATGATGCGATTGGGCGGAGTTGTCCAATGCAATAAACTAGTTGATGATACTCATAAAGTGAATTTTAGGTGATAAAAACATGTTCAAGAAGCAACCATGGTAGCAATTTGCAGGGAATGAGTGTGAATAGTTAGGAATTTGACCCGGAGAGGGAGGAGTTTCTTGTGGAGACAGTGAGACATCACATTCTAGTGAATCTGTGGACAAGAACACTGCCAGAGATGAGCATGATGGTGACTCCAAAATGGTTCACGCAGCTAATCTTTTGCACACTCAGCTTTCCTGTAATCAGTTTGTTTCGAAACAAAAAGAAATGTTTTACGTGATTTCTGCGCTTGTTTTTTATGCAGCTCAGCACTGGATCGCAATGTGTTATGATGCATGGGGTCAGTGACGTAGCCAAGCCAATCCAAGGAATTTGATTCAGTGCTACACTGGAACAGGAAATTAGAAAGCAATGTGTCACCCAGCATCCCCAGAGTCATAGACAAGGGACAAGAACATGTGGCTGAAAGAAACCACTCAAGTCATATGTGATTGTTTTAAATATCTAACAATACGAATTCACCACAGGTAGACATGTTTTGCTCCTTCATTAGCCATGGGAAGATTATGAAAACAATTCCCCACAATATTATACTGTTCTGGTCTGAAAGAATCTTGAGAAACATAGTTAGATACTTGTGGTCAGGAAAAACCAAGTCGCTCTCATAAGCTTTCAGTTATTTTGATCCTATGACAGGCACATAATCTATGAACTGTATTTTTTTTAAGTTAGTTGGTAAGTCTGCACCAAAGACAGGAACAAACAAGACCGAATAAAACCTTCAAATGAAGAGCCTTTTTGTGCCTACCCCATTTACAAGTCCTCCATTGCAATCAGGTGAAGGATCAATGTTGTCTCAATTTTCCCCAACAAGTGATATACTGTAATATCCAGAAAGGGCAAAGAATAACATTTCACTTCTAAGTATTGTATCTCCAGAATTTTTTTTTCCAGAAAAAGAAATCAAAAGTCCAAATATTTGTTTAACTTTATTTGTATCATGGTGTTTTACCAGTAGATATAAACAATATGTCTCGAAATAAAATACGTTCTCAATCCTGCAGCTTGTTTATATGTATACAGCCTAACCGTCAAGTGTAACCAGTCTCGTTACAAATACCCGGCACGTAGGAATATATACAATATAACAGTACTGCCAGGCTTGTGTTTATGCTTATGGTCTGCACATTGCTCACAGTTTGCAGTCATAAGTTTATCTCTCAGCCGTAGCTACTTCATTACGATTTGCTATACGTACGAAATATAAGTGTAAGAACACAAATTTTCTTCATATTTCATGATGAAAACTTTCTCATTTTTAAACATTTGCAAGCTGAAGCGTGACCTTTCAAGATCACTCAAGGTCAAAGCTGAATATTTCATTTGGAAGTCGATAGATGGTTTTCTAATAATGTTCCATAGGAGCAACATGTCTTTGGGCAATTTTAAAGTTATAAACTCTCTCTGTCTGAATTCTCCTGATCTTGATCTAACCTTCACCCTTGACCCAGGCATTGCAAAATCAAATTGTGTCTGGGGCTCAAGTAGGGTAGTGTCTGCACCAATTTTGTTGAAAATCGGTGCATGTATGTGGTCAGGATTTTGCTCACAGGCAAACTGACCAACAAACAACTGCTAGTGATTACAATAGCTTTACCAGAACTCAGTTTTGTGTCAAAGGTCATAATATTTTTTGTGCATTTTAAGATATCTGCAATACAATAGCTACTGTAACAATACTAATTGAGTGTAATGGAACTTTAACCCATGGTTGATTATTTGTTTGTTTGTTTAATGTCAAAATACCTGACCAGGCTTTTTCATTGCAGAATTGCTTCTTTTTTGTTAGAACTTGGATCTCGGGAAATGTATACAGAGAGTTCCCAGTAACGTTTATCCATGGATAAACAACAAGAACAGAGTCTTACTCTACAGTTGCTGGACCATCTGTACCATCACATTATTAAGATTGATTATGTATAGAACTGCTGATGATTTGAACGCATATGGAAACCAACAGGAGCAACCATGGCCAAAATGAAACCCTCCATTACCCAGACAGTGATATCCAATAAAGTTTGCATGCTAAGGCATGAAGTAAAATGAGGTCAACAAGACACTCACACATAGCAGCGTGGAATTTGCTGGTAATATTGTAATAGGAAGGCTGTGGAATAGAGGGACTTACTGTGTGTATTTGGAATGAATGAAATTCAAGCATGCAGTCAAAACACTGTGATTCTCAAAAGCAGGAAAAAGCCACATACAGTTCTCATGTAACTCTGTCTGTGATTGATAAGATAAAAAAATAAAATAAACTGATTAAAAGTGGCTGGTCTCAGTTGGCTCTTCAACACACACACACACACACACACACACGCACACACACACACACACATACACACACACACACACACACACACACACACACAGATGATAGTCAGTAACTGATGTTCAATTTCCTGTAGTTTTCAAGTTCATGGTAAAACAACATGTGCCTTAAGAGTCAGAGACGTAGCATCAGTTAGTCCTTCTCAACGTACAGGTCCTTCTCAAAAAATTAGTATATTGTCATAAAGTTCATTATTTTCTGTAATGTACTGAATGCAGCCGTGAAGGGGGGGTGCACAAACCCAAAGGTCCCAAGCCCGGATAAATGCAGAGCATTGCATCAGGAAGGGCATCCGGCGTAAAACAAATGCCAAATAAAATATGCGAATCACAAGAATGAATGTCATACCGGATCGGTCGAGGCCCGGGTTAACAACGACCGCCATCAGTGCTGTTAACCAACAGGGTGATGGTGGAAATTGGACTACTGTTGGTCGAAGAAGGAGAGGCGGGAGGCGTGTCCGTAGGCAGAGAGAGAAGAGGAAAGGCATGAGTCTAGGACTGAAAGTAGGGACTTTGAATGTTGAAACTATTGCAGGAAAAGGTAGAGAGCTGGCTGACATGATGCAGAGGAGGAAGGTGGACATATTGTGTGTTCAGGAGACCAGGTGGAAAGGTATTATTGTTTAATATTGATAATTTTGGCAAAAAGTAAAGAAAAATCAAAAATCCCTATCTCAAAAAATTATTTCACCCGACCAATAAAAAGAGTGTTTTTAATACAAAAAAGTCAACCTTCAAATAATTATGTTCAGTTCTGCACTCAATACTTGGTCGGGAATCCTTTTGCAGAAATGACTGCTTCAATGCGGCGTGGCATGGAGGCAATCAGCCTGTGGCACTGCTGAAGTGTTATGGAGGCCCAGGATGCTTCGATAGCGGCCTTAATCTCATCCACAGTGTTGGGTCTGGTGTCTCTCAGCTTTCTCTTCACAATATCCCACAGATTCTCTATGGGCTTCAGGTCAGGAGAGTTGGCAGGCCAATTGAGCACAGTAATACCATGGTCAGTAAACCATTTAGCAGTGGTTTTGGCACTGTGAGCAGGTGCCAGGTCGTTCTGAAACATGAAATCTTCATCTCCAGAAAGCTTTTCAGCACATGGAAGCATGACGGGCTCCAAAATCTCCTGATAGCTAGCTGCATTGACCCCGCCCTTGATAAAACACAGTGGACCAACACCAGCAGCTAACATGGCACCCCAGACCATCACTGACTGTGGGTACTTGACACTGGACTTCAGGCATTTTGGCATTTCCTTCTCCCCAAGTTTTCCTCCAGACTCTGGCACCTTGATTTCCGAATGACATGCAAAATTTGCTTTCATCCGAAAAAAGTACTTTGGACCACTGAGCAACAGTCCAGTGCTGCTTCTCTGTAGCCCAGGTCAGGCGCTTCTGCCGCCGTTTCTGGTTCAAACGTGGCTTGACTTGGGGAATGCGGCACCTGTAGCCCAGAGACTCAGTCCACTGCTTCCACAGGTCCCCCAAGGTCTGGAATCGGCCCCTCTCCACAATCTTCCTCAGGGTCCGGTCACCTCTTCTGGTTGTGCAGCGTTTTCCGCCACACTTTTTCCTTCCCAGAGACGTCCCACTGAGGTGGCTTGATACAGCACTCTGGGAACAGCCTATTTGCTCAGAGATTTCTTTCTGTGTCTTACCCTCTTGCTTGAGGGTGTCAACGATGGCCTTCTGGACAGCAGTCAGGTCGGCAGTCTTACCCATGATTGCGGTTTTGAGTAATGAACCAGGCTAGGAGTTTTTAAAAGCCTCAGGAATCTTTTGCAGGTGTTTAGAGTTAATTGGTTGATTCAGATGATTAGGTTAATAGCTCGTTTAGACTACCTGAACATCATATGCTAATTTTTTGAGATAGCAATTTTGGGTTTTCATGAGCTGTATGCCAAAATCATCAGTATTAAAACAATAAAAGACCTGAAATATTTCAGTTGCTGTGCAATGAATCTAAAATATGTGAAAGTTTAATTTTTATCAGTACATTACAGAAAATAATGAATTTTATCATAATATGCTGATTTTCTGAGAAGGACCTGTATTACTCAGAGTTAAAAAAGGAAAAAAAAAAAAAGTTTTGTAAATTTCTGAAACACATATGGCTTGTTTCTGCAGATGTAAAGCCCTCAGGCATATCAAAATAAAGAGGGAGGCAGAGGCACACGCGGTGAACCTGTATCCTCAGCACAAAGAAAAAAAAAACAGTCAAGGAATGAGAGTGAAAAAAAAAATGAAGGGGTATGATGGAACACATGCGTTTGTCCACTCAAGAGAGAGAGAGAGAGAGAGAGAGAGAGAGAGAGAGAGCAAGAGAGAGAGAGAGAGAGCACCAAACAGAGAGACATAGAGAGAAGGGGGAGTGAGAGGGGGAGAGAGAGAGTGTGTGAGGGGGGGAGTTCTGGATCTCATTCTCCGACACTCAGATTCTGTATTCCTAAAAAGCAATATGATATCCATGAACATTTATAGGAGTCAGGCAGACTCTCAGGAGACCGATGTCCTCTACAAGGTCATAATGAAAGCTATGAGAGACTCGATCACTCTAACATGACCAGCTCATTACCGAGAAACAATAAAAAAAGCAAGAAATGAGTTCCTCTTCCAGCTGGTGATGTTTTACCAGCGGTTTGTTTGTGTGTTTGGTTATAAGCAGTACTAAAAAAAGTTATATGTGGATTTTTATTAAATTTCTATGAGAAGTGGGACTTTGGACAAGGAAGGTTTTGGAAATGATAAAATTCAGGATCACTAAAGCATCCACTATTTTATTTTTTCATTTATTTTGGAAGTGTCATGTTTCCATGGACAGATGAGGCTCAGTGCTTACTGCTCTGGATTACTAATCCAATTTATATAAAATAAACCATTGCTGAATTTCGTAAAGAGGAGCTGTACAGCCATTATTGTGTTCCTGCCTCGCGGTGGCGAGGTGAGCTGTCTAGGGTATACTCTGTCTTCACCCAGAGTCTGCTGAGGCGGGCGCTAGTCTCTTTGTGATGCTAATTAGGATTACTTGGTTCAGAAAATGAACAAATGAATGTTTTCAGGGACAGTGGAGGCTCGGTGGTTACCGTACTGGATTACTGATCTAAAATTCAGGGGTTCAAGCCCCACTCTTGCCAGCCTGTCACTGCAGTCCCCCCAGTACAGCTAACTGGGTCATCCATGGCCGGCCACTGTCTACGGTGAGAGGCGGGTAAACGTGCCATTGCTTTAGTTAGTAAAGAAGGGCATTGGAATCCCATTAGTGTGTTTCTGCCCTGCAATGGCTTGGCGAGCTCTCCAGGGGTGTCCCCAGCCTCCCAGCAACCAAAATTAGGATTAGGAGGTTCACAAAATGAATGTAAAATTAATGAATTACAACAGGCCCAGGAGAGGGTGCTATGTACTTTGTGTTATTTGCAAATAAGCTATGTGCAGATTGCCCTGTGATATAGTGTTCACCCTGCCTTTGCCCAGATTTGGTTGCGATCCTCCTGACTCCATCCTCCCTGTGAATATACTTAGATTAAGTTCAGCAAATGAGTGAGAAAGTGGATATTCATTCATTCATCCATTTTCTGAACTGCTTAATCCTAATTAGGGTCGCAGGGAGGCTGGCAGACATCATAGCGGGCTCTGGGCATGGACAGGGTACACCCTGGACAGCTTGCAAGGCCACTGGCCATTGCATGGCAGTAATTGGATATTTTCATGCAAATTTCTACCATAGATGGGGTATTGAAGAAGGTGTCGATTTGATTTTGAAGATGATCCAGCCCAAACTCAGGTTTCAGAAGATTTTTAAAGACCTATGGTCACGAGCTTCGGGTGATGACCAAAAGAACAAGATCGCAGATACAAGAGATAAACTTCCTTCACAGGATGGGTGGGGCTCTCCCTTAGAGATAAGGTCAGAAGCTCAACTATCCAGAGAGAGCTCGGAGTAGAGCTGCTGCTGCTCCACATTGAGTGGGGCCAGTTGAGGTGGCTCGGGCATCTGGGTAGAATGCCTCCCGAATGCCTCCTTGGTGTGATGTTTCGGGCATGGTCTACGGGGAAGCGACTCTGTGGTCAACCGAGAACACGCTGGAGGGATTATGTCTCTCAGCTTGTCTGGGAAGGCCTTGGTGTCCCCCCGGAAGAGCTGGAAGAAGTGGATGGGGAGAGGGACGTCTAGATCTCATTGCTGAGGCTGCTGCCCGCGACCCCACCCCGAAATAAGCATAAGATGATGATGATGATGATGATGATGATGATGATGATGATGATGATGATGATGATGATTTTTAAAGCATTCATTAACATTGTGAGGTAAGAGCATTTCAGACATTTCGGTTTACCGACCCAAGCAAAGATTGGCCTCAACAAAGAGAACTTTAATAACATTAGATGTGTTTATTCTTTGAGTTCTTTTCAGAATAGAAAATATCAGATCAAAACTTATTTATAATAATTAGAATTCATATCCAGTCACATCATCACAAATTAACCTTTACGTCAGGTGCTGGAAAATCAACATAAATGAAATGGTTATGAATGAAAAAATACTATAAAATTAAAACCAGGAACAAAATTCATGCACAGCTGGGAAAAATAATGCTAATTGTGGAAAATGGTGATCACTGATTGGTCATCGGATGAAACGGAGATCAGTGATTGGTCATTGGAAGAACTGTTAATTGGTCATGAGGAACAATGATAGGCAGTGATTAATCATTTGGAGAAATTGTGGTCTGTGATCAGTTGTTGAAAAACAATGGTGATCGCTGGCTGGTTTTTGAGAACAATGGTTATCAGTAATTGGTCATTAGGAACAATGGTATGCAGTGATTGGTAGAAATGGATAAAGACTCATGGAACTCTGCCAAATTAAAATTGAAAAGTTTCAATGCTCATGCATTTAGTTTAGCCAGATGGAGAAAAAGTTTTATTTCTTTAAGTTATATTTATTTATTGGATTTTTATTTAAAACAGGGAGTATTTATTACTAGAAACTAATGCAGTCGTGAGGGGGGGTGGGGGGCACAAGCCAGTGTCCACCCTCAACCCGGTCCCAACCCCAACCCAACCCAAGCCCGGATAAATGCAGAGGGTTGCGTCAGGAGGGGCATGCAATGTAAAACCAATGCCAAATAAAATATGAGTCAAAACTAAGAAATTCATACTGGATCGGTCTAGGCCTGGGTTAATGCAGCCGTGAAGAGGGGGGGGGGCACAAACCAGTGTCTCCACCTCACGCCGGTCCCAACCCGGATAAATGCAGAGGGTAGTGGTAGGAAAGGCATCCGGCGTAAAACTTCTGCCACATTTCTCATGCAAATGATCAAAACGAAATTCATACCGGTATCTGATACTGATACAGAGGAGGAAGGTGGACATACTGTGTGTTCAAGAGACCAGGTGGAAAGGTAGCAAGGCTACAAGCTTAGGAGCAGGGTTTAAGCTGTTTTATCACAGTCTGGATGGGAAGAGAAATGGAGTAGGAGTCATCTTGAAGAAAGGGTTTGTCCGGATTGTTCTAGAAGTGAAAACAGTGTCAGACAGTGATAAGTCTCAAGTTAGAAATTGAAGGCGTGATGGTCAAAGGCAGGATGTGAGCTAGAAGAGAAGGAGAGATTCTGGAGTGAGTTAGATGAAGTGATGCAGAGTACCCCCAGAGGTGAAAGAGTGGTCATTGGGGCAGACTTCAATGGACATGTTGGTGCAGGAAACAGAGGGGACGAGGAAGTGATAGGCAGGTTTGGTATCCAGGGCAGGAACACAGAAGGACAGATGTTGATTGATTTTGCAAAAAGGATGGAAATGGCTGTGGTGAATACTTTCTTCCAGAAGAGAGAGGAGCATAGGGTGACTTATGAAAGCAGAAGTAGGAGCACACAGGTAGACTACATCTTGTGTAGGCGATGTAATTTGAAGGAAGTCAGTGACTGCAACGTAGTAGTGGGTGAGAGTGTTGCCAAACAGCATAGGATGGTGGTGTGCAGGATGACGCTGATGGTGAGGAAGGTGAAAAAGGCAAAGGCAGAGCAGAAGACAAAGTGGTTGAAGCTGAAAAAGGAAGAGTGTCAGGTTGTCTTCAAGGAGGAGTTGAAACAGGCTTTGGGTGGTCAGGAAGTGCTTCCAGATGACTGGACAACCACTACCGATGTGATCAGGGAGACAGGTAGGAGAGTGCTTGGTGTGTCCTCTGGAAGGGAAGTAGATAAGGAGACTTGGTGGTGGAATGAGGAAGTGCAGGAGTGTGCACAAAAGAAGAGGTTAGCTAAGAAGAAGTGGGACACAGAGAGGACTGAAGAGAGTAAACAGGAGTACAGGAAGACACAGCATAAGGCGAAGGTAGTGGTGTCAAAGGCCAAACAGAGGGCGTATGATGACTTGTATGATAGGTTGGACAGTAAGGAGGGAGAAAATGATTTATACAGGTTGGTACAGCAGAGAAATAGAGACGAGAAGGACGTGCAGCAAGTTAGAGTGACTAAGTACAGAGTGAGAAATGCATTGAGTGATGACAGAAGTGTGCTGGGAAGATGGAAAGAGTACTTTGAAGAACTGATGAATGAGGAAAATGAGAGAGGGAAAAAAAGGTAGAAGAGGTGACCATTGAGGACCTGGAAGTTGCAAAGATTAGTAAGGGTGATGTGAGGGTGTCTAGGAGAGGTAGCAGTAGACTTTCTGACAAGAACATTCAACAAGGTCTTAGAGAGTGAGAGGATGCCAGAGGAATGGAGGAGAAGTGTGCTTGTGCCCATTTTTAAGAACACGGGAGATGTGCAGAGTTGTGGCAACTACAGAGGGATAAAGTTGATGAGCCATACGATGAAGTTATGGGAAAAAATAGTGGAAGCTAGACGATGGGCAGACGTCAGCATTTGTGAACAACAGTTTGGTTTCATGCCAAGAAAGAGCAACACAGATGCAGTGTTTGCTTTGAGGATGTTAATAGAGAACTACAGAGAAGGTCTGAGATAGTTGCATTGTGCCTTTGTGGATCTGGAGAAAGCATATGACAGGGTGCCGAGAGAGGAACTGTGGTATTGTATGAGGAAGTCTGGAGTGGCAGAGAAGTATGTTAGAGTGGTGCAGGACATGTATGAGAGATGTAAGACAGTGGTGAGGTGTGCAGTCGGTGTGACAGAAGAGTTCAAGTTGGAGGTGGGACTGAATCAAGGGTCAGCTCTCAGCCCCTTCTTGTTTGCTATGGTGATGGACAGGCTGACAGATGAGGTTATACAAGATTTCCCATGGACTATGACATTGTGATCTGTAGTGAGAGCAGAGAACAAGTGCAGGAAAATCTAGAGAGGTGGAGGAATACCCTGGAAAGGAGGGGATTGATGGTTAGCCTCTGTAAGACTGAATACATGTGAGTGAACGATGAGGACCTAAGAGGAACGGTGAGGTTACAGGGAGCAGAGATAAGGAAGGTGGAGGATTTTAAATACTTAGGCTCAACAGTCCGGAGCAATGGAGAGTGTGGAAAAGAGGTGAAGAAACATGTGCAGGCAGGTTGGAAGGGTTGGAGAAAAGTGTCTGGTGTGATGTGTGATAGGAAGGTATCGGCAAGAACGAAAGGAAAAGTGTACAAGACGGTGTTGAGGCCAGCAACGTTGTATGGTTTAGAAACAGTGGCCCTGGGGAAAAGACAGGAGGCAGAGCTGGAGGTAGCAGAGATGAAAATGTTGAGGTTCTCTTTGGGAGTAACGAGGATGGATAGGATCAGGAATGAGTACATCAGAGAGACAGCCCATGTAAGATGTTTTGGAGACAAAGTCAGAGAGGCTGGCTTGAGATGGTTTGGACATGTAAAGAGGAGGGATAGTGAGTACATTGGTAGTAGGATGCTGAGGTTGGAACAACCAGGCAGAAGGCTCAGAGGAAGACCAAAGAGACGATTCATGGATGTGGTGAAGGAGGACATGAAGGCAGTTGGTGTAAGAGAAGAAGATGCAGAGGATAGGGTGAGATGGAGGCAGGTGATTCAATGTGGCGACCTCTGAAGAGAACAGCCGAAAGGAAAAGAAGAAGAGTCTTTATTACTAGAAACTCTTTAGAAGGTCAAAGAAACATCAAACGAACTTTCAGGGCACTGGTTTCAGTGAGAGTGGAATTTCTAAGTTTTCCAGAATGTCAATATTTTACACTTGAGAATCAAGTTCAATTAGAAAAGTTATGAGCAAAACATTCACGCTGACCCTAGCCTGCATGAGATCTAAATTTCACATGGGGACCATGTGACTGCTTATCTTAAGCATGTCTGGACAGCTTCAAGCTGTGCTTGAGTGAAAGGCATGTCAAATGCCGTCTCCTGACAACTGAATAATGTTAATGTCGAGGCATCATGATTTCCACTGATGAGTTGTTCATATCTTTTGGGGGGGACACACCAGTTTGATGTGTGCGTAGATTTATATTTTAGTAATCTAGCATAGGTGCGACCATGGTTTCTGTTATCTTTGGAAGCTGATTGTAGAAATTCATAGATTGTAGAAATTCATAATATAAATTTCATCCCTTTTATTTTCAAGTCTCCAATAGCAAAAGCAAACAGGTCTATTTAAATGCGAGATAACATTCAGCTAGTTCTAATGACTGACATGATCTGGGACAATAAGCTTTCTCCTGCAAAAAAAAAAAAAAAAAAAAAAATGGCTTGCACTTTTTAAAAACTCAATGGCAAGCATTACTTTTGCTCATCAACCGTTTGAGGCAGAATTAACAGTATAAGCCCAGCAACTAGCATTTCAGCACAATTAAAAAAGCTCAAACTGGAGAGTAAACTTTTCATTCTGGAAATATACTGAATATAAATACCAGGATGATAATGTTAGTGTTGCACGTAGCAAGTTCTGTAAGACTAGAATTAGGAGAATAATGCGCCAAAAGTGAAAAAAAGGTCACATGTGGTTGCATAACGTGCAGGGTGTACTTAAGGCTTCTTTCTGGCAAGATCAAGATGTTGCACATATGGTTTCAGACAGAGAGAGAGAAAGAGAAAGAGAGAGAATGAGAGAGAGAGAGAGAGAGAGGGAAGAGTGAAGGGGGAGGGAAGAGAGAACTAGAAAGAAGGAAATGATGTCATGGTCCTAAAGAGCACATGACATATAGACTCCTGAAGACAGTTAAGCTTAATTTGGGGTGTCATTGTAATCCATTAACTCAAATCCCAGGGGCAGGAATGTCACCTTTTAACTTGGCATCTTCACCCCAAGTGTGAGTGTGGATGGTTGTGTGCATATATGTGTTATTCCCAGTTTCATTCAGCATTGGCTAAGATAAGCTTCCGTCTCTTACACACTGGTAGGATCATTCAGTTTGATCAATCAATCAATCAATCAATCAATCAATCAATCAATCACTGTATGGAGTGTCACATACAGTAGGAAATAATTAAAAAATGTGTAACATTGCTAAGTGTTAATTCATGGCCATTTTAATGTATCTGTTCTGCCTCGACTCTGATCATCACCAATATGGGCTACATTTATTAATGATATTGTTAGAAATGCATCTAATAGGAAAAATAAAACAATGAGCTCAAAGATAAATGGAAAAGGAACGCTGGGCAATTCATTTATTCATTTTCTAAGCCGCTTAAAGCTAATTTGGGTTGCGGGGAGGCTCCATATCAGCTGACTCTCCAAATAGCACACCAGGCCACTACAGGGCCAACATACACACACACACACACACAATCACTTACACTCTCACATTAGTTAGCCTGCCATGTATGTTTTTGGATTGTGGGAGGAAGAGGGGGAGGGATACCCAGAGGAGACACATGCAAGCACTTTAAACAAATTAAATAATAAAAGTGTCGCTTGCATGGTTTTGTTTTGATTGGAATAAAGTAAGGGTTAATCACACTGTAATAAGGGAACATAGACCAGCATGTCAATGGCGTAGGCTGCAGGGGTGCACCCCCCACAGCAGGAGTTGAGTTCCACTGGACAAGAAATTATGTGTATTCACAATCTTATAAATAAACTCAATGACTGTTCTTGAAGAGAAAGTCGGAGATAAGTTCCGCATGACTAGAGTCAGGAAGTAACCGGAAGTTAACGTGTAACGGGCACTGCACGTGTGCACGCCCGAGCTGACCAATCAACAAACATAATATTGTCAGTAAGCAAGAATAGCGGAACACTGTCAATCAAACAAAGTGCGAGTGTGAGAATAAAACACAGTTTGTTAGTCCCGCCTCCGGCTCCTGCACAGGTGTTAGAACACAAACATTGACGCACAGAGAATGAATGGATAAAATAATCATAAGCCATCCAGCCTGGATCTGCAGCCTAATGCTCAGTACTTTTATAATAGTATGTTTTTGTGCTGTAAATATGTATTAATATTTGTTTGTGCCTTGGAATAGATAAATAACTTTAGCTCAATTTGTAAATGTATTCAGCACATGGACTTGCAGATATAGTTTGAAATATATTTGAGAATGTTTTTGGTTGAACTATAATATTTGATTCATCTTCTGAGAGTAATAGATGAATTGTCTTCTGCTGAAAATCTGTGCTTGTTGTTGGCATGAGATTCCATGTTGTTTATATCATATGCCATGACATGCATGCACTGTATTTTACATGGTACTTTGTATCAACTCAGTGACATCACAGTAACTTTGTGTAGGCGGGCACTTCGCAATGGCAGTTTTCGGGTCGACAAGCACATAAAACAAAACCGCTGTGTGTGCAATGGTACAGCCATCATTACATTACAAACATTCGTTGAAAATCCCAGGATGAAGAAAAAAAAACTGTTTAACTGACCAAACAGATTGGTGTGGAAATTTGGACCAACAACAAAAGGACAGGGACGATGAGGATACAAATACTCGACCATATATAAGATAGACACCAGAACAATGCAATTTAATACAATACCTGGTTTGACCTGGATCCGGGTTCATTTACTTAGCCTCATGTCTAGTGAAAAGGTTAAAAGCAGAAGGTACAGAAGTCCACTGCCGTGCAAAAACAGACAAACACAGCTGTGAGTTTCTAGCTCACTTCCAGGGCATTGTATTCCTTTACCTTCCAGTACCACACTGATTCAAGATCAGACCGTTTCAGCTGCAAGCTCACATACAGAGTGATTTAAAAGTTAAAAACTGATCCAGCTTTCCACTGAAACACATCATTAAACTCAACTCAGGGTTACGGAGGGGAGTGTAGGAACATATGAGTCACGGTTTGAAACAGAAGAGCAAGATCTGCAATGATTCTCCTGCTGGGATAACACTGTCTCTGATAAAATCGCGGATTTGTTCGAAATAAACATTATCTGTAATTAGGCTAATGAGTGCTGCGGGGTGTGAAAGTTTCTTCCGGAACAGAGTGGATCTTCATGGGAAAAGTTACAAAACATTTTATAATGTTTACGGGATTTGCAGTTCATGTTCATATAAACAGGAAGTAAACGATGAAAGAAAGTTAAGAAGGAAGTGGGTGGATTGTAGAAACTCTTATGTTACTTTGGTAGTTTACTAGAATTTTTTGTACACCTTTTAACTCCGTGCATATAAAATAAAATTAAGGTATGTAGCGATCCTACAGAAACTTGTTTTTTTAATCAATAGATGGATAAGTTTGGAAGAAATCTAACTTCTTCTTTTCCTTTCGGCTTTTCCCTTCAGGGGTCGCCACAGCAAACCATCCGCCTCCATCTCACCCGATCCTCTGTAACTTCTACTCTTACTCCAACTACCTTCATGTCCTCCTTCACCACATCCATAAATCTCTTTGGTCTTCCTCTAGACCTTCTGCCTGGTTGTTCCAACCTCAGCATCCTACTACCAATGTACTCACTATCCCTCCTCTTTACATGTCCAAACCATCTCAATCCAGCCTCTCTGACTTTGTCTCCAAAACATCTTACGTGGGCTGTCTCTCTGATGTACTCATTCCTGATCCTATCCATCCTCGTTATTCCCAAAGAAGACCTCGAAATTTTCATCTCTGCTACCTCCAGCTCAGCCTCCTGTCCAGTCCAGTCCAGGGCCACTGTTTCTAAACCAGACAACATCGCTGGCCTCATCAGTGTCTTGCACACTTTTCCTTTCATTCTTGCCGATACCTTCCTATCATACATCAAATACTTTTCTGCAACCTGCACATGCTTCTTTAGTTCTTTTCCACACTCTCCATTGCTCTGGATTGTTGAGCCCAAGTACTTAAAATCCTCCACCTTCTTTATCTCTGCTGCCTGTAACCTCACCATTCCTCTTTGGTCCTTGTCTTTCACACACATGTATTCTGTTTTACTGAGGCTAACCTTCATTCCCCTTTTTTCCCAGGCATACCTCCACCTCTAGATGTTCCTGCACTTGTTCTCTGCTCTCACTACAGATCACAATGTCATCTGCAAACATCATAGTCCATGGAGAGTCTTGTCTAACCTCATCTGTCAGCCTGTCCATCACCATAGCAAACAAGAAGGGGCTCAGAGCTGACCCTTGAGGCAGTCCTCCCTCCACCTTGAACTCTTCTGTTACACTGACAGCACACCTCATCACTGTCTTACATCTCTCATACATGTCCTGCAGCACTCTAACATACTTCTCTGCCACTCCAGACTTCCTCATGCAATACCACAGTTCCTCTCTCGGCACCCTGCCATATGCTTTCTCCAGATCCACAAAGGCACAATGCAGCTCCTTCTGACCTTCTCTGTACTTCTCTATTAACATCCTCAAGGCAAACACTGCATCTGTGGTGCTTTTTCTGCATGAAACCAAACTGTTGTTCACAAATGCTGACGTCTGCCCTTAGTCTAGCTTCCACTATTTTTTCCCATAGCTTCATTGTATGGCTCATCAACTTTCTCCCTCTGTAGTTGCCACAACTCTGCACATCTCCCTTGTTCTTAAAAATGGGCACAAGCACACTTCTCCTCCATTCCTCCAGCATCCTCTCACTCTCTAAGACCTTGTTGAATGTTCTTGTCAGAAAGTCTACTGCTACCTCTCCTAGACACTTCCATACCTCCACCGGTATATCATCAGGACCAACTGCCTTTCCATTCTTCATCCTCTTCAATGCCCTCCTCACTTCACCCTTACTAATCTTTGTTACTTTCTGGTCCTCAACAGTCACCCCTTCTACTCTTTTCTCTCTCTCATTTTCCTCATTTATCAGCTCTTCAAAGTACTCTTTCCATCTTCCCAGCACACTTCTGTCATCAGTCAACACGTTTCTCACTGTGTCCTTAATCACTCTAACTTGCTGCACGTCCTTCCCATCGATATTTCTCTGCTGTATAAACCTATATAAATCATTTTCTCCCTCTTTACTGTCCAACCTAGCAAACAAGTCATCATACGCCCTCTGTTTGGCCTTTGACACTGCTACCTTTGCCTTACACTGTGTCTGCCTGTACACTGCTGTTTACTCTCTTCGGTCCTCTCAGTGTCCCATTTCTTCTTAACTAATCTCTTCTTTTGTACACACTCCTGCACTTCCTCATTCCACCACCAAATCTCCTTATCTACTCTCCTTCCAGAGGACACGCGAAGTACTCTCCTACCTGTCTCCCTGATCGCATTAGGTGTAGTTGTCCAGTCATCTGGAAGCACTTCCTGACTACCAAAAACCTGTTTCAACTCCTCCTTGAAGACGACACGGCACTCTTCCTTTTTCAGCTTCCACCACTTTGTCTTCTGCTCTGCCTTTGCATTCTTCACCTTTCTTACCATCAGCATCATCCTGCACACCAGCATCCTATGCTCTTTGGCAACACTCTCACCCACTACGACTTTGCAGTCTCTGACTTCCTTCAAATTACATCGCCTGCACAACATGTAGTCTACCTGTGTGCTCCTACCTCCACTTTTATAAGTCACCCTATGCTCCTCTCTCTTCTGGAAGAAAGTATTCACCACAGCCATTTCCATCCATTTTGCAAAATCTATCAACATCTGTCCTTCTGGGTTCCTGTCCTGGATACCAAACCTGCCCGTCACTTCCTCGTCCCCTCTGTTGCCTGCACAAGCATGTCCATTGAAGTCTGCCCCAATGACCACTCTTTCACCTCTGGGGGAACTCTGCATTACTTCATCTAACTCACTCCAGAATCTCTCCTTCTCTTCTAGCTCACATCCTTCCTGTGGGACATAAGCACTAACAACATTGAACATCACGCCTTAAATATCGAACTTGAGACTCATCACTCTGTCTGTGCTCCCCCTCACGGCTGCATTTTTGGAAGAAATCTATACAGATTTTAAAAGATGAATGAATCCTAATACTCATCACTGTATGAAATCTGCTGCTGTGTACAGTGTATTTTTCACAGCTATCTATTAGCATTCAACTTATTTTTCTCATCAAAGTTCTTTTCATGCTAGTTTTCATTTTAGAACTTAGCAATAAAATTGTTTTAGTTAGCTCTTATCAAATGCTCTTCCTTCATTTCTTGGTTAAAAAAGTCCAAGTTTACCATCAGTACTTTAATAAGTTATTTATTTATTTATTTATTTATTTATTTGTTTGTTTATTCATTATTATTTTTTAGTTATTTATTTTAGCTCCTGCCAAATAGTATCTTGAGCTCTTGGAATGGTGGTGTCTATCTGTCCATCTGTATGTCTGTCTGTCAGTCCCCCTTTTGGTTTCCAGACTATAACTTAGGAATGCTTACTCAGATTTTGATGCGATTTGGTCAGCGGGTTTGTCTTACAGAGGCCTCGAATGGGATTGGTGTATGCCAAAAAATCCATGCATAATTAATAAGCCAGCTTTGGTTTCCGGACAATAACTTGATAATGGTTGCTTGGATTTTGATGAAATGTGGTATGTGGATTTGTCTTACATGTGTCTCGTCTGGGATTGGTGCATAATTAATAAACAAGTTACATTTAATTTGTTTAACACAACAGTTTTGATTTTTGTTTAAAGAAAATATAGATAAAGTTATATAGATAAAATATAGACAAACTTTAAAATTCATATTCGTGGGCAGAGGAAGCGTTGGACCCATTCGGACCGGATACGAAACAAGTTCACGTTACGAAAGCACCATCTCAAAAATTCAAACAATGCACGAGTTGCTCTCCTATTGGTTATCTCCCAACATCCCGTCCCGCTGGCCTCCCATTGGCTATCTCCCAACATCCCACCCTGTTGGCCTCCCATTGGCTAGGAGGGATGACGCAGCTCCCTCCCATTGGCTATTATGGAGCTGTATCTCCATAATACCCATGATGCTTTTTGTGTAAAGGACAGAGTTTACTGTTGTTTCATGAGTTTTTCAAGTGTGCTCATTGCAACTTTATTTTTTGGCTCATGCTTTTAACCTTGCATGAACATTTGTAAGATTATAACTCTGCTAAGAAGACATGGTCGATACGAAGTAAGTACATTAAAAGGTTTGCTTTTATAATTTTTAAAAGGTTTAGGGGTAGTATTGGGGGCTTGGAATGAATTACGTATTTTACATGTAAATACCACTGTATTATTTATGTATAAACTAATTCTGGTACATTTGTTTTTTGTATTTTATCTAAATTAAGCAGGCTATTCTTTTCTACTTTAATCTGAGTGATAACTCTAAAGCTGAACTTTCACCACAGGTTTGATGCATGTGTGCAGCACAGTGTGGAACATGCTTTGCCAAAGCAATTCTCCACACAAACACAGACTAGCTTGCTGGGGAGCCAGGCATAAATCTATGCAAGAAATGTCGCAACAAAAGTCACACTCCAAAACACATGCTTATTTTAGTAGTTTGGATTCAACTAAAACTCTGGAAGAATAAATATTTTCTCAACACATGGAACACAATGTCCAGCCTGTCCTTGGGTAGTAAATAATGTTTGTTTGAAACAATGCTCGCATGTGGTAAGCATTCATCAGTCATTAGTCCTGTTTGCTATGTGAAGTGCTAAGTTTAAGTAATATTTGAATAAATAGCATAAGACAATAACACTAATGGTTCTCTCTTGCTGTACATGCTGCTCTTAACTCCACCCGATGCAAATCCATTCCTCATAAAATGTGGCAGACATGTTTGTCATCATAGCTGACCTTGCTGCCTCTTCACCAGGGTTACGTGTGGTCTATTGCCAAGGGGGGGGGGGGAGTCTTTTTTTATTTCTGTCAGCATCTGCTGAAGTAAATGTGAAGAGAAAAATTCTGAGGGCCAGATGTGTAGTCATATGTGGGTACTTCGGTTGTAATTTGTCTTTTTTGGAGTGAAAACAAACAACCAAACCAACATTGCATTCTGTCTTTACTTTTTCCTTTCATTTTGCCAAAGTAATGATCCAGAGGTGATAGTAGCGACAAGTTCTGCTAAAGTTACACCCCAACGCTAGCTTCTTTAGCCAAAAAGTTCCAGTTCAATAGCAAACTTAATCTAGCAGAATTATAACCTCAAGCCTTGACCTGCAACATCACTCCAAAAGAAATTACATCATTCAGCTGATATGGTTTCCCCCATTAATGATCAAATCAGGACCAAAGTATGCTTCTCAAAAATATCTAATGAGCCACAATCACCGCAAACAATTAGAGATCTGATTAAAAATTATATAATTTACACAGTTTAACCCTTTTCCCAAGGGATTTCTTAAAAATCAGGCTTTTTTCTCAAAGAAAGTTGTTACAACATTGAACTTATAAATTTCGAGTAAATATGTCATGCACATGGCTTCATTAATATCTCAATGGAAACGAGCTCATCTATGACCCAGAGTTCAATGGTTCTACTTATGCGAAGATCTCATGTATTGCTTGTTGACACATGGAAATATGGCTTTAATTACTGTGGCTATGGCAACCCTGGCCATTCCATGACCATTCCAGCAGATTTTGGGGATGATCTCTTAGAAAATTATGTACTTACCTAGAAATGTGAGCACTGGCAATGCTCTATGTCAAAACCATAACGTCTACTGTCAGTAAGTGTGATGCATTTGTGGCAGTTGCTATTCTATGTACAACTTCTACAGAAACTTATGGTAACATCTGCTGGACTGTGTCTGCATCATGAATGCCTTTATGGTTGCAAAATACCAAACTTTATAAGACTGTAAGCCTAAGGCATCCTAGCTCTCAAGCTAACACCCTGGAGTTTGTGTTTTCCAATGGACGTGCATGGAAAACACTTACAGAACAATTCCCAAACATGTACAAAATTCATCTACTCTCATCTACCATGAAGTAATTCTGGCGATGTGCAACTGGTGCTTAAATCTTGGGAATGCAGAGTGACTATAGTCTCATAACAACAAACCTATACCAAACTGACAGAAACCAGTCTCAAAAGACTCAAAAAAGGTCTCCTTACGTCTATGTTGTTGGTGACCGGATTTAGGAACCGGAATCCTGGGATCCTCTTGTCACTGCAGACGACACCAACATCTTCTGAGTGTTTGCAGTCGGACACACCAATACCATTAGACTCACACTGCGCCAGGGTGTTCTCCTTCCCTGTGCAGTGCACATTATCAAACCAGATGCGGCCTGACAGGCCAGAGGAAATCAGTCAGAACTTTATAACCTATCAAGTACCTGCTAAAATTCTACAACTGGTAATGACTTTAATTCTCTAATACACTTGAATTTGAATTTGAATTTGAATAAATTTTGAATTTAAAATCACAAGCAGATACATTTTCAAGTAATCGTAAGTTACTGCAGCATACCTTCCCCTTTCCCGTATTTGGCTGAGGGCAGCCATGAGACAGCCTTGGAGTATCCAAGTTCTCTGCACACCACTTCTGCAGCATGGTGGTTGAAGTCATCATCACAAACGGTCCCCCACTGGCCCTCATAAAAAACTTCTACTCGTCCTTCATTGTGCTTTCGCTTTTCTCCAGCTAAGCGTAACTGGATCCTGGGCACATCAGGGGGAATCTGTGGAAGGGTGTATTGTTCCTGTTCGGTCTCAGGGTAGCCATGAGGGTAACCCAGATACTCATATTGGGTTTGACACAGGCTCCATACGCATGCTAACACAGTCAGATGGCACTGGAGGGACCAGGGCAGTAGCATTGTGATATTTCAGAAGACTGAAAATGAGCAGAACATAAACATGCACATTAGGCTGGCTATATGGAGGAAGGGTAATAGGGAAGGGACCAACATTTCTGTACAAGAATAATACAAAACACAATTTTTTTAATGTAATAGTGCTCTTTTATTTCCGAATATTACAAAACACTGACACTGAAGACTTCTTCCATTAGTGGTTCAGATCACATGAATTTCTTGTTTACTATGTCGTACTGTGTATGTTAAATACAGATTAGGTACCACATTACTATATGATCTGTTACTACTGTATAGAAACAAGAATAATATGCATTTACATAAATGCAGAAATATACATTTATAGTGCATATGGTCAGAGCTGCTTTAATAGGAAATGAGTCAACAACTTCTGACCAATCAGATTCAACAATTCAACTACACTGTCATTCATATATATATATATATATATATGATTTTCTGAGTAGATCGTTCCATAGGAGAGTGCTCAATACTTTTTGGTAGAGCAAATAACCATAAAAATAAAAATAAAAGGACAGGACAAAGACTTTATATTGAAACTCCATTTATCACTACAGATCTGTTTCGAAGATAATATCTTCTATAATCACCTGAAGAGAGAGGATGGTTTCACCACCCCTCGAGACAGATCTGTAGTGATAAATGGAGTTTCAATAGAAAGTCTTTGTCCTGTCCTTTTATTTTTATTTTTATTATTAGTAGTATTATTTATATATATATATATATATATATATATATATATATATATATATATATATATATATATATATATATATATATATATATATATATATATATATATATATAATATAAATATATATATATTGAAGCTGTGATATATTTTCCCATGTTTATTACACATAAACATTGTGACAATGCTAAACAGCTGTATTAGATGATGCCTGAATTGCAAATTCAGTGTATTGGTCCTTCTCAATAGCTGCCCCGGCATGTAGAGCGGTACCTCAGATCATCTCATCTACCTTCCAGTTCACTGAGCATACAGCTTTCATGTCACCAATCAGAGCAAAGTAAGCACAGAGAGCACATACAATAACCCTGGATTTTTACACGATTGCGTGCTATCTCCATGATCTCCACAATTTGATATTTTTGATGAGTGTGGGGGGGGTTGTTGGATCAAATTATGATTATCTTGAGCAAACTTGGTGAATCCATGATGATCTTGAAGGAACTTGAAGGAATTGTGATGATCCTGAGGAAACTTGATAGAATTGTGATGATCTTGAGGGGACATGGTGGAGTCATGATCTTAAAAGAACTTCATGGATTTGCGATGATCACACTGACTGTGGCAAAGTTTCATTCATTCATTTCTGAACTGCTTAATACTGATTAGGGTTGTGGGGAGGCTGGTTTTCCAACCGACTCTGGACAAGGTCAGAGTTCACCCTGAACAGCTCACCAGGCCAATGCAGAGCAGAAACACGCTGATAGCTATACAGCTACTCTTAACAAAAGTCAGCAATGTTTTTTTTATATGAACCTCACACCACATGGCCGGCCTTTGATAACCCAGTTAGCTACAATGGGGGGACAATGACAACCCATTGAGAGTGAGGCTTGAACCCCCAACCTCAGGATCAGTGATCCAGCAGAGTACCACCAGACCACCACCGCCCTATGGTAAAGTTTTTGCATGTCAAAAATTTTGCCATGATTATTATGATGCATTACATTTTGATGCCCCGTTGTGATAGCACAGGCAAATCATGGAAGAGCACAGTAAAACTTAACAAGCCTCAACAGACCATATCAGGGCTTCACCGATTTTGATGCGCTATCATGGTGGATCTTGATGAACTTGATAACACAATTCTTTGAAGTTTCATCTCCTAGATGGGAGCTGTCTCCTTTTTATTCTCCAATCATGCTCCAAGCCTGCTCAGAAATCATAGAGCTCCAAGCTTTTTTAATCACAGACATCATGGACATCACACTCTAGTGTAAACCCAGGTTAAATGGAGGAACGAAGTCAAACAGACTTTTCAGCAAGCCCTCAAAATCAGAATTTTAGGTGGGAGGGTGAAGCTTCCTGAAGATCTGTAGATTTATTTTGGACTATGAATTGTACTTTGATTGCAGCCATGAGGGAGGGGCACAAGCCAGATGGTTGCGTCAGGAAGGGCATCCGACATACAACCAATGCCAAATAAAATATGCGAGTCACAAAAAAAAATTCATACCGGTTCGGTCGAGGCCCAGGTTAACAACGATCGCCATCAGTGCTGTTAACCAACAGGGTGCTGGTGGAAATTGGATTACTGTTGGTCGAAGACATTGAAGAAGGAGAGGGGGGAGGCGTCTCCGTAGGCAGAGAGAGAAGAGGAAAAGCATGAGTCTCGGACTGAAAGTAGGGACTTTGAATGTTGGAACTATGCAAAGAAAAGGCAGAGAGCTGGCTGACATGATGCAGAGGGGGAAGGTGGACATACTGTGTGTTCAGGAGACCAGATGGAAAGGTAGCAAGGCTAGAAGCTTAGGAGCAGAGTTTAAGCTATTTTTTCATCGTGTGGATGAGAAGAGAAATGGACTAGGAGTCATTTTGAAGGAGGAGTTTGTCAGGAATGTCCTGGAAGTGAAAAGAGTGTCAGACAGAGTGATGAGTCTCAAGTGAGAAATTGAAGCCGTGATGTTCAATGTTGTTAGTGCTTATGCCCCACAGGCAGGATGTGAGCTAGAAGAGGAGAGATTCTGGAGTGAGTTAGATGAAGTTATGTAGAATACCCCCAGAGGTGAAAGAGTGGTCATTGGGGCAGACCTCAATGGACATGTTGGTGCAAGAAACAGAGGGGATGAGGAAGTGATGGGCAGGTTTGATATCCAGGACAGGAACGCAGAAGGACAGATGTTGGTAGATTTTGTAAAAAGGATGGAAATGGCTGTGGTGAATACTTTCTTCCAGAAGAGACAGGAACACAGGGTGACTTATGAAAGTGGAGGTAGGAGCACACAAGTCGACTACATCTTGCGATGTAATTTGAAGGAAGTCAGTGACTGCAAAGTAGTTTCGGGTGAGAGTGTTGCCAAACAGCATAGGATGGTGGTGTGCAGGATGACGCTGATGGTGAGGAAGGTGAAGAAGGCAAAGGCAGAGCAGAAGACAAAGTGGTGGAAGCTGAAAAAGGAAGAGTGTCGTGATGCCTTCAAGGAGGAGTAGAAAATGGCTTTGGGTGGTCAGGAAGTGCTTCCAGAGGACTGGACAACTACAGCTAATGTGATCAGGGAGACAGGTAGGAGAATACTTGGTGTGTCATCTGGAAGGAGCGTAGATAAGGAGACATGGTGGTGGAATGAGGAAGTGCAGGAGTGTGTACAAAGGAAGCGGTTAGCTAAGAAGTGGGACATAGGAAGGACCAAAGAGAGTAAACAGGAGTACAGGGAGACACAGCATAATGCGAAGGTAGCGGTGTCAAAGGTCAAACAGAGGGCGTATGATGACTTGTATGCTAGGTTGGACAGTAAAGAGGGAGAAAATTATTTATACAGGTTGGCACAGCAGAGAAATAAAGATGGGAAGGACGTGCAGCAAGTTAGAGTGATTCAGGACAGAGAGGGAAATGTATTGAGTGATGACAGAAGTGTGCTGGGAAGATGCATGTATATCAGATATAAGACAGTGGTGAGGTGTGCTGTTGGTGTGACAGAAGAGTTCAAGCTGGAGGTAGGACTGCATCAAGGGTCAGCTCTGAGCCCCATCTTGTTTGCTATGGTGATGGACAGGCTGACAGACGAGGTTAGACAAGATTCCCCATTGACTATGATGTTTGCAGATGACATTGTGGAGGGGAATGAAGGTTAGCCTCAGTAAGAAAGAATACATGTGTATGAATGACAAGGACCCAACAGGAACGGTGAGGATACAGGGTGCAGAGATAAAGAAGGTGGAGGATTTTAAGTACTTAGGCTCAGCAATCCAGAGCAATGGAGAGTGTGGGATAGAGGTGAAGAAGCGTGTGCAGGCTGGTTGGAATGGTTGGGGAAAAGTGAAAATGTGATGTGTGATAGGAAGGTATCGGCAAGAATGAAAGGAAAAGTGTACAAGACGGTGTTGAGGCCAGCGATGTTGTATGGTTTAGAAACAGTGGCTTTGGGGAAAAGACAGGAGGCAGAGCTGGAGGTAGCAGAGATGAAAATGTTGAGGTTCTCTTTGGGAGTAACGAGGATGGATAGGATTAGGAATGAACACATCAGAGGGACAGCACATGTAAGATGTTTTGGAGACAAAGTAAGAGAGGATAGATTGAGTTTGGACATGTACAGAGGAGGGATCGTGAGTATATTGGTAGTAGGATGCTGAGGTTGGAACTACCAGGCAGACGGCCTAGAGGAAGACCAAAAAAAACGATTCATGGACGTGGTGAAGGAGGACATGAAAGCAGTTGGTGTAAGAGAAGAAGATGCAGAGGATAGGGTGAGATGGAGGAAGATGATTCGTTGTGGCGACCCCTGAAGGGAACAGCCGAAAGGAAAAGAAAAAGAATTGTACTTTGGTGGTTCGGTGTCCAACATGAAAAATAAAGTTCTGAAATTATCTGATCCTTAATAAATTGAGTATATATAGCAATTAGGATATAGAAGTCCGTCTCCTCCAGCAATGAAGTTATGTTTTCATTTTTGTGGATTTGTTTGATTTTTGTATTTTAACAACTTCCTGTCTACAGTTTGTGACGGATCGAGCTGAACATTTTTTATGATATGTAGGTGATCACTCAAAGAAAATTGTTTTAAGATTGTTTTTTGAACTTACACACTGATCACATCACACAAAATCCTTAAAACATCCTTATCTCTTATAATATGCAGATTTGACAATTATATCTCTGTCAAAACACTTGATCTAAAAGACATTTGCTCTGTCCGTTCAGGACTAAAAGCTTTGATGTCAGACCAGGCTTCATCTTAAACTTTGGTGGCAGGATGTGCTGTGTTTAATTTTTTCAGGCATGGTGGTGGTTTGCGCTCTCAGTGAGTTTTTGTTACAGTTTTTTTTTTTTTTAAGTTATAGTCTTCTGGAAGGACATATGAGTACAAAAGGTAATCACAGCTTAACGAGTTCAAATCTATGTACTGTTAAAATCCCTATTCACAACACCGTTCATGGTCAGCTACAGCAGAGTGGGATTTTTGGAAAGGAAAGTTACTTTAGATAAAACTGCACTGAATTGGTAAAGCTATGAATAGCAACAAAAACACAAAGGAACTCCAGGCAATTCCTTTCTTTTTCATTTTCCTTCTGCTCTTTTTTATTCATAGTCTCTTTGTCAGAAATGTATTATTTTTTTTTTTTTCCTGGTAGTTTCTAAAACGTTCTACATCAAAATAAAAGCTGAGTGTCTCAGTGCTGTCTTGTTGCAGACATAAAGTAACTACACGTTATCTCACTTACTGTGGTATCAAACATTATCAACAGCCAGAAGCCTCCTGCAGCTCAAATGCGGATGTGGCAGCCTCCACACTCACAAACCCCCGAACAATTACTCACACTTTCCATCTCGACACCGTGAGGCTCAGGCTGTGCACGGCAGCGTGGCAGTTATTACACAAGGTTTTAAAAATGTACATGTTCAAACATGGGTGGAAAAAGAAAACCAAAAAACTATACTCTTCTCTCTTCAGCTCTCTTGTAGCTCAGGTTTTTCACATGCAGAGATTGCAAAAGTGGTGGTCTAGTGGTATAGGGCGCTGGATCGCTGATCCAAAGGTTGGGGGTTCGAGTCCCACTCTCCACAAGGTTGTCACTGCCCCCCCCCCCCCCCCCCCCCAGTGCAGCTAACTGGGTTATCAAAGGCAGGCCATGTCTCTCACTGTCTATGGTGAAAGGCATGTAAAAGAACCATTGCTGACTTTCGTAAAGAGTAGGCTGCAAAGTCGTCAGCGTGTTTCTGTCCCTTGCTAAAAGGGTTGTGACAGGAAGGGCATCCGACGTAAAAACCTCTGCCAAATCAAATGTGCGAATCAGATGATTCGCTGTGGCGACGCCCGAGTAAAAGGGAAAAGCCGAAAGGAAGACAGACAGATTGCAAAAGTTTAAATTCCAAAAAAATAAAATGGAAATAAAATGTTCTGCTGTGTGAGGTGATGCTCACACAGGCCCATTGCAACGTGGGTGGATTTACACGGACTTCAAAAGAATAAATTTGAATCATTAGTCAAGCGGGGAAAATATAAAAAAAATCACAAGTATTTCTTTGTACATAATACACATACTACATGATGTTTATAGCAGATTTAGTACTGTACGCCTTGAGTTTCCAACTGAATATATAATATATAATAGAACTACAGAAAAGGAACTGGAGGACTTTTAATTTTTGTGTTGCGTAGCACTAGAGTTGTTCTATTTCACACAGTCTAGATATGCCTGCCTCATTTGGACATTTTTGCCCTGTTTGCCCCAAGCCATCTTGAACCCAGATTCCAGGGCAAAGGTCAAAAGTCAACCTCTGGAAACACAAGCTATAATGGTAGTTGCTGTTGCTATAGTAACAGTTTGTATAAACTATTCCTATAAAACATGGATTTTCTTCGAGGAGTGTTCAGTGTTCATACTGAAGAAAAGCCCAGGACAGGAAAGTCTTCAGGCCGAGATGCCCACATGAGGTCACCAGCAAAGAATTGTCAAGGCTGGATAATAATAATAATAATAATAATAATAATAATAATAATAATAATAAATCACCCGATCCCTCTTTGCTGCATATAAATCGTTACTGTAAATAATAATAATAATAATAATAATAATAATAATAATAATAATAATAATAGGGGCAACATGGTGGTTTAGTGGTTATAATTTCCGCCTTACAACACAAATACCCTGTGTTTTGGTTCCATGGTCTGTGACAGTTTCCTTGTGAACTATGCATGTTGTCCTCATGCTTGTGTGGGTTTCTCTGTGTACACCAGTTTCCTCCCTCAGTTCAAAGACATGGAGATAAGACTAACTGGCTGTTTTGAATTGCCCCTAGCTGTGAGTGTGAATGTTTTTTTTTCCCCTCTGTGTGTGCGCGCGCGCGTGTGTGTTTGTGTGTGTGTGTGTGTGTGTGTGTGTGTGTGTGTGTGTGTGTGTGTGTGTGTGTGTGTTTGTTTGTTTGTTCCTAGTTTCATTCAAATAGGTTTCAGCCTATCACACCCTGGTATGATCAAGCAGTTTGATGAATGTCTCAATGAATAATTGAATAATATATAGTGTGTTATGTAAGAATTGAGGATGAAGGCTGCAAAGCCGTTGAAGGCTGTGTTTCTGTCCCTTGCTAAAGGGTTGTGACAGGAAGGACATCTGACGTAAAAACCTCTGCCAAATCAAATGTGCAAATCAGATGATTCGCTGTTGCGACTCAATAGAAAGGGAAAAAGCCGAAAGGAAAAGAAGAAGATGTAAGAATTAAGGAGTCAAAGACATGTAGGTTTGCTAACCTCTTTACTCTGTATGTCTTCTGTTTGTACCCTGATAATCACTATATTTATGAATGATATTGTAGGTAATGGTGTGCATATACATGTTAATGATATGCAGGTGTGTGTGTGTGTGTGTGTGTGTGTGTGTGTGTGTGTGTGTGTGTGTGTGTGTGCTGCCCTGTGATGGATTGGTGAGCTATCCCGGGTGCATCATGCATGTGCCCTGTTGGCTGAGACAGGCTCTGAAGCCTCTTTCCAAACCTAGTAGAATTAAGTAGTTTGTCAAATGAATAGATGGGTAATATAATGTAGTTTTTTTTTCTAAAACATACAGGTGTAACATGCAAAACCATTAATAATGATAATAATCAATTATAATAAAATGAAAACCTCATAATTTCAAATGATTTTCTCTATTCTAGTGATATCACACACAATTCATCCTTTTCTGCAGTGCAGTTTGAATATCTTGTAGTCTGTTCACTTTTGGATTCAACAATTAAACAAAGATTAAAAGATAAAAGTCATTTCTATCATCTCACAGAAAATGTTGACCTGAAGTGAAACACTTTGGATAATAACGTACCCTTCTGTGTCCGGTGTAGCTTCAGTCTCCTCTCATCTGGTTCCCTTAAACGCTCTCAACTTTCGTCTACAGTCCAGCCTGAGTCCATGGGTTGCCAGATTGAAATCAGTTTTTACAACCTATTCAGCACATGTGAGAGGTTTTGGAGACAAAGTCAGAGAGGCTAGATTGAGGCGGTTTGGACATGTACAGAGGAGGGATAGTGAGTATATTGGTAGTAGGATGTTGAGGTTGGAACTACTGGGCAGAAGGCCTAGAGGAAGACCAAAGAGAAGATTTATGGATGTGGTGAAGGGCATGAAGGCAGTTGGTGTAAGAGAAGAAAATGCAGAGGATAGGGTGAGATGGAGGCAGATGATTCGCTGTGGCGACCCCTGAAGGGAACAGCTGAAAGGAAAAGAAGAAGATTCTTGGTCCTTGTTGCAGTTCTCTTTTCGCAAACCCTCAAGACTTACCTTCAGGAATCATCCAAAGATGTATAGATGAACTTGCTTTCAGGGATGATTCAGTGTGGAGTTTGCATGTTCTCTTCATGGTTGCATGGGTTTCTTCTAGGTACTTCAATTCCCTCCAGCAGTCCAAAAACATGCCCAGTAGGCCACTTGGCTGTTCCAATTCACCTCAAAGTGTGAATACTCTGGTGTGTGTGTTGGCCCTGTGTGTGTATGTGTGTGTGTGTGTGTGTGTGTGTGTGTGTGTGTGTGTGTGTGTATATATATGTATATATATATATATATATATATATATATATATATATATATATATATATATATATATATATATATATATATATATATTCCTCTATAATCACCTGAAGAGAGAGGATGGTTTCACCATCCCTCGAAACAGATCTGTAGTGATAAATGGAGTTTCAATAGAAAGTCTTTGTCCTGTCCTTTTATTTTTATTGTTATTTGGTCTACCAAAAAGTATTGAGCACTCTCCTACGGAAGGATCTACTCAGAAAATCCCCTATATATATATATATATATATATATATATATATATATATATATATATATATATATATATATATATATATATATATATATATATATATATATATATATATATACTCCCATGACCTCGGCCAATTAGCACCATCATGAACCTCTGATCATGGATCTGAGCTGCATCAACCTTGATTCAAACCAGTGACTTTTAAACTTTGACAAATATTATCATACTGTGTTGTATTTTCATGAATGAAATAGTAAATATTAAGACTGCCTAGTGGCACTGTATTTATAGAAGTAGCCTACAGGTTAAAGGCCAGAACTACAGTACAGTATTAGGAAAGAAACCTGGTTCTAAACTACTGTACTGTATATTATAATCATGGGTGCAATCTGGCAACCCCAGAGTCACGCCTCCCTGTTTTGCACCCAAATCCCACTGGGATGCTCTGTGGGCAGGTCTCTGAAGTTTCACTGAGCAGCTTGGAAACGTGTAAAACGTGCAGAGTGAAGGGGCCAGCAGAAAACACCCCAGTGTCTCAACAAAGCTTTGTGTGTTTGGTTAAATAACAGACGTGTGCAGGCCGTGGTTTGTAGGGCTGTTGAGGTGTTGAGTCATCATCTTTGACTCCATCATGTACATGACAGTCATCACCTGACACTCAGTTGTGTTGATTTCACTGACTCACAGTGCAATGTTTGCAAACTTTTTTTTTTCTTAGCTGAAAAACTTCATTGCTAACTGCTACGTTTCGAGTGTAAAACAACAAATTTTATATGTAAAAGAAAAAAGTTCAGTGTCAAAATGACGGAGTACGCATGTGTTTGTGATGTCATAAAACAAATTGTAAAGCAGCTTTCTAACTAATCAAATATTAGATGGGTATCGTTAGCATGACCTCCACCTCACAGAGGGTTCAAGTCCTAGGATAGAAGAGGGCGTTTATTATGTATTGAGTTGGCTTGCCCTTTCCGTGTGGGGTTTTCCTATGGGTACTTTGGTTTCCTCCTACAGTACAAAGCTGTGCATATTGAAGCAACTGGTTGTGCAGATTTGATCTTAGGTTTGAGTGTCAATGGTTGTGTGTGTTGCACTGTGGTGGTCTCGTTTAAGGTGTGCCCTGTCTGGCTCAGATAGGCTTCAGCCTTCCTCTGAGCACAGTAATATTAAGATTAAGTAGTTTGGGAAATGAATGAATGAATCATTACCATTTCCATGTTTTGAAACAAGCCTAGTCTGTCACTCACTTCTGCCCCCTGGTGGAAAATCAGCTTCGTATATATATATATATATACTAATATACATACTATATATATATATAATATATATATATAATACTAATATATACTATATATATATATGGCGGCACGGTGGCGTAGTGGTTAGCACGTCCGCCTCACAGCAAGAAGGCCCGGGTTCGATTCCCGGCCTGGGCGTTTCTGTGTGGAGTTTGCATGTTCTCCCCGTGCTTGTGCGGGTTTCCTCCGGGTGCTCCGGTTTCCCCCGCAATCCAAAGACGTGCACTGTAGGTTAATTGGCTGTTCTAAATTGACCGTAGTTTCTCTCCTGCAGCGGCACTGGAACCCAGTCGTATTGGCACTTGCCTTTCCATTGGATCCTTCCGGTGGTGCCGAGACAGGGGGGGACTTGCTGCTTGGGTAACAGCCTGTCCCTCATTACTCCCTCCCCAGGCTCTGTGCACTGGGGAGTATCACCAGTCGGGATACTGGCCAGAGTGCAGCCATAGTCCTTCGGGACTGACGGAGGCCTATGCTCATATATATATATATATATATATATATTTTTTTTTTTTTTTTTTTTTTTTTTTTAATTTAGTCCAATTCCACAGTTCAGAACCAGTTTTAACTTGCTAGGGTAATGAGCCTCCCTCAGCCAACTCAGGGCAAAGATATTGTAGGTATACCCTGAAAAGCTTGCCAGTCCAACAACACATTCATTCACATTCATACTCAGCATGTAGGAGACTACAGACTGTACAGACTGTAGGAGGGAAGGAGCACCCAGAAGAAACTCATATGAACACTGAGAAAACATGCAATCTTCAGATTTTAACAAAAAGGTGTTTTCTCACCTGGGCTGTGGTGGCCTGGTGGTTAAAAGTTCTAGATCACTGATCCTAAGGTTGGAGGTTCAAGCCTCACTATCACCGGGTTGTCACTGCTGTCCCCCATTGCAGCTAACTGGGTTATCAAAGACCAGCCATGTATCTCACTGTCTATGGCAGTGCTTCTCAATTATTTTCTGTGGCGCCCCCTTTAAAAAGAAAAAACACCCCCCCCACACACACACACACCGCCCCACGAGCAACTATAAATAGTATTATTTGTCTGTAAAAATGTTATTAATACACCTCTGAACAGCATTGTATCTTTATTAACATTAAAAACAAACAAGAAAGAAATATATTTCAATTTACAATAAAGAAAACATTAACATTTTTAATGTGTAACAGAACAGATTTAAAGTGCACCATTGTGCCTGAAATAAAAAATACATCCTTATATAAACTCATTCAACTTATTTATGTCTTAATATCTCTCTCTCCCCCTTTCTCTTCGTTCCTGTTAGAAAATTTTCGTGTTGTTTCTTGAGGGGTTGTTTAATGCACTTCATATTGTTTGCTCACACAAAAAACTGTTACACCATAGTGCGACAGTGAGAGCGCCACTGCCAACTACTGGAGTGGAGGTGCAATTCAACTTAATTTTCGTACACTTTTCCAGAAAAGCATGTTCCCCAGGGTTATACGCGCTCCCCCGGTATCAACCCCCCCCCCCCCCCCCCAACCCCTGGTATCATACCGCGCCCCACTATTTGAGAAGCACTGGTCTATGGTGAAAGGTTCATGTAAAAGAACCATTGCTGACTTTCAACAACAGGAGCTGCATAGCCATCAACGTGTTTCTGCCCTGTAAGGGCCCATCAAGCTGTCCAGCCTCTCTTTGACTCTATTAAGATTAAGCGGTTACATAAAATGAACTGATGATGAACTGAAGATTACTTTTCATCAAAAATGTTATCATTATATAAAGCAATGAATGCTTTGATGTCTTCATACATTGTTGTGTATCCATTAAAAAAATACATATATATATATATATATATATATATAAAATCACGAAACAACACAATTCGGAAAGAGAAAGGGGTGAGTGGTGGGCAGTTCAAAAATTAACGAGAATCAAAGGAAGGGTGAACAAAACCCTCTCACTCCTCCATGGGTCATCATCATCATCATCATCTTGCTCCTCTTAATCTGGGGTTGTTTCTCCTGAATCTGAGGTTCAGCTATCGGTTGAATTCTCCACTCTAGTACCCCCTGCATGGACTTTTCAGGGTAGGCTGAGGAATGTGATTCCACGATAATTGGATAATCCTCCATGGGTGCGCCACATTTCTAACTGTACTACCTTAGCCCATTTCAGCCACTAGAAAAGTCAGCATTCATTCATTCATTCGTTCTCTAAGCTGCTTAATTTTATAGGGTCGCAGAAAGGCTGGCGCCCATTTCAGCTGACTGTACTCACACTCTCACCCCAAGTTACTCATGTAAGTAAGATATAAATTTCTGTGGATATAAAGTAGCAACTTGAATCACTGTCGATACTCATCCCACACCATCTCTGCTCATGCCACATGGTTTGATATAGAATTGGTGGGTGTCATCTATTGCTTCATGAGCAAAACTATACTAGCAATGAGATTACTAATTATGAGCATTATTATTGCTACAAGCAGCGATTCTTTGGTGAGAAGACTAATGAAGGGCACAAGCAAGGATGAAGATGAGTGATGAGAGAGTATGAAGAGGTGGATGGTGATGAAGAGAACATGATGTCCCACCGAGGGCTATGAATCTGTGAAGAGGAAGTGATGATGTCACAGAAAGTGGCTTTTTACCATAAAAGGAGAATGTTTGTGAACTAGTATTCTGAGCAATTACAGTAGGGGGTTCCAAGCTGATGTTTGGTCCCCTAAATATAACCTGCAAGGTTCCTGGAGTTCACATGAAGAGACTTGTGAAGAGGCCCTTCACCAGACTCCTCATGCTAATTACAGCAAGAATCCCAATGTTGCCAGTGTGACATCAGTTCCTGTTTTCAAATCGCATGCCAGCAGCCGCTTGTCAGCAGTTTCAATGAGCTTTTCCCCTTCCGATTTATGTAGTAAGTTTGGATGGTGTTTCAGTCTCATCATGTGTAGCCACTTTCTCTGCTGCCTCCTTAGTCGCCTTGATGAACCTCTCGTACCGGTCAGTAGCAGTTTTATCAAGTTCCTGTAGTGGCTGAAACCTATTGTGTAGCTCAATTGTGTACTGCTCTTGCATGTCTCTACTGGTTTTGAACAGGTTCTAGTCGTACTGCCGTTTCCTTGGCTCTGCTTTCTTCTTCCGCAGGCTTAATCTTACCCTGGCACATACAATTCTGTGATCTGAGCCAACGCTTGCAAAGGAACCGTATGCCTCTACATTCAGCATGCTGTTGTGCCACTTTCTACGTATAAGGACGTGGTCTAGCTGGCACTTGATGCCTCTTGAGCTGATCAAGGTCCAAAGCTTACCTGCCTTCTTCCAAAAGTTGGTGCTAGAGATAACTAGGTCCTTTTTCCTTTTCGCGATTGACAAATCCAGCAGCTGGCTACCGTTTCTATTTGTTTCCTTGTGGAATGTGAATTTGGCATCTTGTGCTCCTATTCTTGCATTGAAGTCCCCTACAACTATAAGTAGGTTGTGGGCTGGAATGGCTTCAATTGCTCTTGACAGGTTGTCGTAATGAGCTTTCACTGTGTCTTCATTTGTCGTGTTGGTTGGACAGTAGTTGACAATGATGCTCGTTGCTGGGTTCCCCTGGAAACTTGCTGTTAGTATCCTCTCTGAGTTTAGTGTAACTTTGGCTAGTGAAGTGCTTGCTCTATAGCTGAGTAGAAACCCTACTCCTCCAACAGCTGCTCCAGCTTGGTTCCTAGTTGCAGATATTTTAATGAGCATGTTGCCATTGATGACTTCGTACTTGACTTTCTCCTCGTGCATAATGGGACGCTCCTGGATTCCCAGAATGCCAATTTCCATCATGGTTTTTCTATTGCTAATAATGACTGCGGGCGCCACTCCTGCAGTATGGTTTGTCATATGAGTTGTCCTTCTCGTATTCCTGTGGCCGTTGTAGGGTGGTTAGTAAACTGTCCTCCTACCTCTGCCCTTCGGCTTCGTCATCCCTGTCTTTGACCAAAGATGGTAAGTTGCACAGGTCCAAAACTTCCTGCTTCTCAAGGTCTTCTGAACCGCACTTCTTCTGGACCCTCACCCAGGACCTGTTTGCCTTGGGTGACCCTACCAGGGGCATTATGCCCCCGACAACATAGCTGCAAGGATCATCAGGCCACGCAAACCCTTCCACCATGATAAGGTGGCGATTCAGGGAGAGTGTCATGGAGGAAGATGAGGAAATTCCTACTGTGTACAAGGAGCTCAACATCAAGGAGGGCCCATTTGAGGGAGAATATGAGAAAGCCGAGAAATCTCTGTTGGAAGGAAAGGCTAGTGAGGAGGATGGAATTCCACCAGAAGTTTTGAAGAGATGCAAGGAGCTGAACAAGATCATCCTGGATTTCTGTAACAGAGTACTGATTCAGGGAGAAAAGCCGGAGCAGTTCAGTTCATCATTTTCTGTAACCGCTTCATCCTAATTAGGGTCGCGGGGAGGCTGGTGCCCATCCCAGCCAACTCAGGGCGAGGGCAGAGTACACCCTGGACAGCTCGCCAGGCCATCGCAGGGCAGAAACACACTGACGGCTTTGCAGCTACTCTTGTCGAAAGTCAGCAATGGTTCTTTTGCATGCCTCACACCATAGACAGTGAGAGACATGGCAGGCCTTTGATAACCCAGTTAGCTGCACTGGGGGGGGGACAGTGACAACCTTGTGGAGAGTGGGACTCGAACCCCCAACCTTTTGGATCAGCAATCCGGCGCCTTATACCACTAGACCATCACGCCGGAGCAGTGGTCCCTGTTAAACATCATTCCCATACCTAAATCTAGTGATTTACTAGGTAATAGACTAGGGAGCAACTACAGGGGTATCAGCCTGAGCTCACTGGTGGCCAAGGTCTTTAACAAGATCAGGGGTCGGCAACCCGCGGCTCCGGAGCCGTATGTGGCTCTTTCACCTTTCTGGTGCGGCTCCATGGCTTTTCAAAATAATGTTGTAACTTTACCGTGGCCGACGGCTGCACCACAAGGTGCTTATTTACTTACATGGCAGACTCACATTTACTCACACGGCAAAGGGCCAGTGTAGGTGCAGGTTTTCACTTCAACCAAACAATAGCCACACCTTCCACCTGTTTCCACCAATCACTGATCATCAAAAGAAATGAAAAAAAAAACTAGAATTGGACATTACTGTTTCAATTCTGAAGTGGAGCCATCTTGGTGAGATCACCTTGCTTTAAGTCTTAAACAGTAATGTGATCTCACCAAGATGGCTCCACTTCAGAATTGAAACAGTAATGTCCAATCTAGTTTTTTTTTTCACCTGAATGATCTGGGTACCCTTCCAATACTCTTTTAGGGTGGAAAATTACATAGCTGAAAATTAACAGTTACGGGTGTAGGCGGATATTTATTTAGTGTGGGCAGGGTGATTTTGTGTGTGTGTCCACAAGAACACAAGAACACACACAAAATAACCCCGCCCACACCAAAGAAATATAAAAGAGCCCTAAAAGAGCTGATGGCAAACAGCAGCGCGGTGAGTGAGAGATTTTTCCGCCGCCGGGGTTTGTAATCCAGGAACGGAAATCACAGCTGAAGTAAGAGACGGTGATGAGATTTGTTTATACACAGCAATCTCCGAGTTAAATAACTGTCCTCACAGTGACAAAATAAAAGGCTTGGTGTGGTTCAGTCTCCACGCTGAGAATGGGTTGGTCAGTGCAGCATTAATATTGTTTAAAAGAATGTTGAGCAGACTCCTTCTTAAAATAAGTCTTCATATACTTTTCTGTGTTGCTGTCATTTTTGTAAATTAAAACTATGACAAAACAACACAAATATAACGAATAAAGAAAAAGAAAATCCCACGAAGAGCGTGATGGTGAGGTAGATACCCAACCCATTAACACATCTGGCTGCACCCCATCCCATGCTTCATGGGATAGATATTATTTTTCTTTATAAAAATACAAGGACTCGAACACATTCATTTTCTGAACCACTTAATCCTAATTAGAGTCGCGGAGAGGCTGGCGATTTTTTTTTTTTTATCGAAATGACTTTGTTGCAAGCAGAATTGTAATTTAATTGTCTCTGCATTCATTTAAATCAATGCAACACATTGTTGTTTTATATCAGTGGCTCTCAAATAGTGGGGTGCGCCCCCCTGGGGGGGCATGGTGCGATGCTAGGAGGGGCGCGTGTGACCCTTGGGAACATGCTTTTTTTTTTTTTTGCCGTATTAGGACAAAGTGTAATTCTACATCCACTACAACAGGTGGCAGTGACTTCCTCACTGTCAGAGTGTGCCCAGAGGTAAAATAAGAAATGAAGTTAATAAACCCACCATGGAAATTTTTAACAGGGATGGAAAGAGAGGCAGAGAGAGATGGAGACAGTGAGAGAAACGAAAGTCTCCCAGAAGCTAAGTGGAGGAGGTATGATGAAGCGGATGTTGTACTCGGCTTCGCTGTGCTGCAGTGAGAAACAAGGAAAGACCGCTGTGTTTACTTTTCTGAAAACATTGGCAGCGGACAGCATGAACCCAAATAAATTCAGGTGTCTCTTAAAGACATCACACCGTGATCACATGATGAGCCACGTGAGTTTTTTCAGCGAAAATGTGCTGAGTATTTCCAACAATCATCCCGCTTTGTGAATGCTAATCCAGCAAACCGAGCTCTGTTAGCATCAGATAAGGTGGAGGTCCAAACTGCTCAGTGTAGAAACTCCCCACAGCACAGCAGAGGAACTGATCCGACCTGCAGCACACACGGTCTCTGTCATGCTGGATGACGTCACTGCTGTGAAAATAAGTCCAGGTCCCAGTTCAGCATTGAGCAGGAGCTGAGAGTTCAGTATCGTGCTTTAAACCCGACTACGGAAAGCTGTGCACTGAGAAATGTGCTCCTGAGTTAATATTGCCGATCAATTTGAATTTATTATTATTTATTGATTTTATTTTATTTTATTTTTCAGTATCAAATGGTTAAAATTGTTGGTCAGAAAATGTTGAGTTTAAATAAGGATACTTTTTATTTCAGGCAAATTGATGGACTTTAAATCTTTTTTTTTAAAGACTAAAAAATTGTTAATAAAGGTATTCTTTGTTGGAAGTTGATCTATATTTCTTCATTTTTTTGTATTCCATAATGATAATAAGGATTTATTATATACTAATAAGGATACAGTGTTATGCAGAGGATTATTTATAACAATTTTTAGACAAATAACACTATTTATATTGGGGGTGTGAAATATTTTCCATTTCCTAGAGGGGGCATGACACTGTTTTATATTAACATGAAGGGAAAAGGGGAAAACATGATATGCAGTGTTATTTGGTTTTAAATGTCAAAAAAGGATTTGTGGCTCCCAGTGTTTTCTTTAATGTGGAAAACGGGTCCAAATGGCTCTTTGAATGGCAAAGGTTGCCGACCCCTGAGACAAGATGCTGCTAAACTGTATAAGGCCAGCTGTGGACGGACTACTGAGATGTAACTAAAATGGATTCAGAGAAGGAAGATCTACAGTTGGGCACATACTTCCACTATGCAGACTAATAGAGGGAATAAGAAGTCACAACCTAACTGCCATAATCACCTTCAAAGACTTTCGGAAAGCATTTGATACCATCCACAGGGGCAAGATGCTGAAGATTTTGAAAGCGTACGGCATCCACGGCAGATCGTCCGTGCCATTGGTTGTATGTACGATGGCACAATGGCAAAGTGATGACTCCAGATAGGTACACCAGGCCTTTTGAGATACAAGCAGGAGTCCTGCAAGGGGACATCCTGGCACCATACTTGTTCGTAATAATACTGGACTATGCACTAATTTGCATAAAAGATGCATACAAAAAGGAGAGGGGTCACTGGCATATGTGTGCATTATATGCACTTTATATATGCATTATATAACACTTTCAAATCTATACGCACCAATATGGCGCAGCAAGCAGCTCTTGGTTAACTGACCTGAGTTTGAATACTGGCTCGGGACAGTTTATCCCGTGTTAATTATTGATTGGGTATCTGCCTTTTGTTATTCCAGATAATTTCTTAGACAGAAAATCCCTTGCTGATATCAGGCTGTACCAGAATTTCGAGGACCAACATGTGGCTTCTTAAAACAGCCTGAAGACTGTCCACTCCCTCCTAGAGAATATGACTTGATACATTTTTTCTGTGGTTTCAAGTGACCCAAACAGCGTTAACAGGGAATGTCCAGCAAACGAACAAATAAACATTGTGATACATATAACTACTTTATTCATCTGTTCTGGGTATTTACCCAGCACATTAAACTTATGTTTACAAATGCTACAGCCGCCATCGTTAATACTTACTCGATGTGAACAAAATGGGGGAGGGGCACATTTTGCCAGGTTTTATGTGTATGTACTTTATTGATGATTCCCTAGATATGCACTCAGACTGTGAAGATGACTTTTCAGTCCTGGAGATATAAAATCTGTTTCCCACAATTATTTAGGACTTACGGTTGTAGAGCCAACCCAACTACATTTTGTACTGTAATGAAATTCCTCATATATATTTATTTATGGTGTGTATCTTTATGGTTCAACCCAAATGAGCATGGGTTTCACTTTTGGATCTGGTTCCTCCCAAGGTTTCATCCTCGTGTCAACTGAGCAGACTTGTTCAATGACCCCTAAATTCCAATTCAATTCTTGAATTTCAGTATGAATTTGAATTGAAATTCAAAACAGGAAATAGAATTGCAATTCAAATTGGAATTCCATGAAATTCAGAGAAATTCATGATAATGAACGTACAGTTAACAATGATTCAGACTTATATGATTGCAAAATGTATTTAATTCATACAGTGTATTAATATAGGGCCTTACCTTATGTCCATAGCACAATTTTTATATTTGTTAACAGAAAATAGGCGAGGTAATGAGTCAGCCTGGTCCTTGCTGAAGACCTCTTGCAGGTTGTGAAATTCTTTGGGAACGCGGGCTAAGTCCAGATCCTCCAGGTCGACCGGGGTTCGTGAATCTTGGGAGGGTACGGCCGCCATTAGGCAGTGTTGCAGACAGTAGTCACTCCAGCTGCGTATGGTGAGGGTGCGCCAGTCAATGTGGGTCTGTCACCATGTCTGCAGTCTGCAACCATGGCAACCCCAACACTTCATCAATTCCATCAATGGCCACTACCTCCTTGGGGGGTCTTGAGTTCATACACGGGCAGGTTGTGGAGCTCAACCATCCCCGGATCGATTAAGTTAGCGTCAGCACCTGAGTCAATGAATACGTCTACAGGATGAGAGTGTTGCGCAGAGTGTAGCGTACCTAGAACTTGCAGGCGCTTTCCGGGTGTCGTGGAGGATCCTCTCGTAGCTGTCAGACCCTGTCAGACCACGGGGCACTGGGCGAGGTAATGGCCCTTCTCGGTGCAGTAGATGCAGATTGGCCAGCCGCCGGTGCCTCTCTTCAGCCGTCAGTCTGGTGCGGTTCACCTGCATGGGTTCCTGACCGTCATCTTCCCTCAGAGGGGGAAATGGTGAGTTCGTTTGAGGTGGGGTATCCTTCCGGGATCTATCCCTCTCTCTCAGTCGGTTATCCAGTCTGGTAGACAAGGCGATCAACTCCACAGAGTAGTCATCTCGTCTCGGGCCGCAAGCTTGTCTTTCAGCCTTTCATTAAGACCTTGCAGGTAAGTCCCCCCGGAGCGCGAGATCGTTCCAGCTGCTTTCGATGGCGAGAATCCGTAATTGGATGGCGTACTCCGCCACCGACTGTGAGCCTTGCCAAATTTGTAGGAGCTGGGAGCTCACCTCCTCCCCTTTCGCCGGACAATTGAAAACCTTCTTCATTTCTTGCATGAACTGATCATAATTCCAGGGTATGGATGGTGACTGCTAGCGCCCACTACGAGGCTTGCTCCGTGAGTAAGTGGTCGCCGTTGGGTCTTCCAGCAAGATTATGACCTGAAGTATACATCTAAAGTCGTCAAGTAATACCTCAAGGATACCAAGACAAATGTTTTAAAGTGGCCAGCACAGACCCCAGATCTCAACCCCATTGAAAACCTGTGACAAGTTCTGAAAAAGAACATCCATGCACAAAAATCATGCAATTTGGGCCATTTGGAACAGTTTGCAAAGGAGGAATGGGCCAAAATTCCTCAGGAGACCTGTGCAGGGGGTTAATAATTTTGAACATCTCATTTTTGCTATTTTTTGTTAAAACACAGTGTGACAATAAAATATCCAAAGTAAACTTTTTGGACAATGTCTTTATAGTGCATCTGTTTCTAGAATAACAAACATTTCTTGTCAATGGTCATTTTCATGGAGAAATCAAGAATTATGTTCAATTTCACAAGGGGGGGCTAACAGTTTTGAGTTTAACCATATCTGTGTACAGATTACAATAGACAGTATATAGATACAATTGTGCAGATTACACAGAATTGTACATAATATACAGATCCAAATAATGGAAAGTCTTAAACATTGATTGACTTTTCTGCCTACAGAAGAAACACCCTGCAGTCTTGGAGATGGGGTCTGCATCCAGCAATGGCAGTCAAACACACCAAGACCAACTGTCAACATTTAAGTAGTCCTCAACCAATATAAATCAAATGGCTCTGATAGATAGCATTGTTAGTCTGATTTCCAATGGCCTCCTTCCCCTCTCTACAGTTGAACATAAGGACTTCCAATGGCCTCCTTCCCCTCTCTACAGTTGAACATAAGGACTTCATTGGCATGTTCCAGCTTGCACAACCAGCATTTACAGTTCGTAATCAAAAAGCTCTGAGATAGCCTCATACCACAGCGTGTAAAAGCTGTAAAAGACCATCTGACAAATGCTGGCCATATTTTCCTAACAATTGACTTATGGCCTAACAGATCGATGAGGTCATTTTTAGGAATGACTGGCCATTTCATGCATGATTACAACCTGCAGAGTGTGATGCTGAGCTATCAGCGTTTTAAAGGTAGACACACGGCGGAAGATATTTGCCAGGTTTATGACCAAGTACTGTACAGTTACAATAGTCAGAGCAAAGTGTCTTTCATCATAATGGACAATGCCTCCAACATGATTAAGGCCTTCACTCTTTTTCCACCAGTGCATGTGAGTGACAGTGAGAGTGATGGAGACAATAAATGGCAATCATCACACATGGAGTTGGGACCCCGTGTTCTCTCTTTTTCACAGGCGTTTGTTTCTGGCAACCTAGTCTCAGTCTCCCCTGCACCCACAACTCATCTCAGACATATTAGCTACACTTTTTCTCTGATCCAGATCTTTTGTGGCCGAGAGAAGCCCTAGATCAGTGCGAGGACAACCCAAGGTGCTTAAAATGTTCTGGCTTGAAGGCTTCCCCTTCTTCCTTCTTTCTTTATTTTCTTTTTCTTCGTTTTTTCTCATCTTCATCTCCGCCATCACCAATCTATCTAGCCTGTCTACTGCTGAGGGAAACAGCAGCTACTGTTATTCTGTAGTAATCAAACCAGGACCATAGTAGTTACCGGTTATAAGTCCAGCTAATGGTGATAAATGCTGGACGCCAGGGACTATGGTTAGCAGTGGGAGAGGTTATTTAACCTCATTGTAGCTGCCACCCGTTCCAAATCAGGCGGCCCCTGATCAATTGGGTGCTACAGCGCACCACAATGCTCCTTGGATGGGTGTGAAGAGGAGTGTCTTTAAACTCACCTAAGAATATACGACTTGTTTTTTGGAACTTGGAATGTTAGGACTATGACCCCTGGAATGTCCCCCGACACTAATCCCAACTCTAAATCTTTCGAAGTACGGAAAACTGTTGTGATTGACACAGAGCTCCAGCTCAGGAATGTTCACATTGCTGCTCTTCAAGAGACTAGGTTTTCTGGTGCTGGCTCCATTAAAGAAGCCAACTATACCTTTTATTGGTTTGGTTTGCCTGAGGGCAATGATAGAATACATGGCACTGGTTTTGCCGTGCATAACAGCATCATTTTCAGAATACAAACTCCTTCTGCAATCAATGAGAGGTTATCCTTTTTAAAACTGTCAACCAAACAAGGTACCATCCTAGTTATCTCCGCCTATGCTCCCACTCTGTGAGCTGAGTCTCAAGATAAAGACCACTTCTACGAAACACTTGAACGGCTTATAAGATCTGTGGAAGACAAAGTCCGAGTTGTACTGCTTGGTGACATGAATGCTAGAGTAGGCAATGACTCTGGTTCCTGGCCGAGCTGCCTTGTCAAGTTTGGCGTAGGACACATGAATGAAAATGGTCAACGTCTTCTAGAACTGTGCTGCCGAAAAAATCTACTTATTACTAACTCCTTGTTTCCTGGAAAACCACATCGGAAAAAGTCCTGGTGTCACCCAAGATCTAAACAGTGACACCAACTCGACTTTGTTATTGTCACAAAACAGAAGTCACTAACACTAGGAGCTACCACAGTGCTGACTGTGACACTGATCATAGTCTTGTGCTGTCCTTTATGAAACTTCAACCAGAACCATTCCATCTTCTGAAACACCAGTCAGCCAAGTTAGACGTTCAACGCAGAGCAAACCGTGAGTGCAAAACCGCGAATAGTCAAGGGCCTACTATGCACACATACAGATGGTATTGTATGAGAAGAGAACAAAACGCATACATATGCACGCGTGCGCACAGCTGCGCGTGCCCACGCAGATGCAAAAATGTAAGTAGTTTTGATGGGAGATTTTGGATTGTTTTTTGTTTTGTTTCTTTCGGGTTTTGGTCTTGTTTTTGTGGCATTTTCCTTAACTTTTCCCCCCTATTCTTCCTTAATTTCCTTATTTTTTAATTCGATTAATATTTATTTAGTTTTTTAAAAAACACGATGCACTGAAGCCGCACAAAGTAATGAGGGATCCTTGTGTGTGTGTGTGTGTGTGTGTGTGTGTGTGTGTGTGTGTGTGTGTGTACACACACACACACACACATGCATTACAGATTTTTTACTTCTAATTCATTTGAACATCAAGAACTATTCTGAAAAGATTAGGTTTCAATTCAAATCCTCATAGTTCAAAAAGTAACTGGTGTTAATAGCCATGTGTAAAGTGTGTGTGTGTGTGTGTGTGTGTGTGTGTGTGTGTGTGTGTGTGTGTGTGTGTGTGTGTGTGTGTGTGTGTGTGTTTTTTTTTTTTTTGCTTGTTTATTTGTTTGTTTTTTCCCCCCTCTCTCCAACTCCAGGGGCTTATAATTCTGTAAGGAGAAACTCAAAGGTGACATTACATATATTTACTGAATGTTTTTGGTTTTGCCACCAGAAAACCTGTAGCAAGCATATTTATTATACTATGGGAAGCTAAAAATACTTTTTTTGGAAAAGACAAGATAAAATTAATGAACTAAACATGTTCATCACCTACTCCGCTGTCTGAAACAAAAGTGAGCAGCGTTTCCTTTGGGTGTTATATAATATGTGAAACTCAAGCAAACCCAACTAGAACAAAAGTTCTATGGTTTATTTTTCCATTTTAAATCATGATAATGAAGTTGCTGCCTGGTCGAATGTTCATTTCAAGCTATGATGGTCTTTAATATTGATTTATTGAGATCTTTTTCTGATGTAAGTTTATTTTTATTGTGCAAACTACTTCTATTTATGTTTTGACTTTCTTCATATTGTGACTTTCTTCTTTAATTGTGATTGCTTGGTATTCTTTTCACATCTACATTCAGAAATTACTACATGAAATGGGAATGTGCTGAAAGTTGAGACATTTTGGATATAAAGACAGTTAGCTTTGCAAAATGCACAGAGCTTTGGAACCCCAGGATTGTCTCATCACTAACTCTTTAACCCTAGAAGTGCCAAATATTAAATCTCAGAATGCCATGCATTTTTTAGTGAAATTACCTCCCTATTTGATAATGAATGCAGAAACTACCAAATAAATAGCATTATATAACCTTATATGTTGTATGAAGATTATATAGAGGCCTTTCAAAAAAAATTTTTTTTCGAGGTCACAGAGGTCAAATTTGGGACACATGATGTCAATTTCAATATGGCCGCCACATTTTCTCGTGGTTATTAACTTTGCCTTAGGAGATTACATGATTCCTGTTTTCATAAATGAAAAAATAGAGATGGTCAAGTTGTTCCAAATGTCAAGATGATGAAATCAACACAAAAAATTCCTTCATATCTTATATATTGAGTATTTTATGGCAAAAGACATCAACTCCACTAGCATATATATAAAAATGGCAATTCTTGCTGTATTCTGACAGTTTTCAATGATTTCAAGTGGGTCACTGTGGTCATGTAACCAGCATGTGATCACCCCCCACTCCACCCCCTTACTGACATATACGTACATGTATATGTGTATATAATATCAATAAATGCATATTCAATGCTATAAATGTTTACAATAACAATTAACCATTCAAAAATAATGCATAAGATGTAAATTAAATATAAAATACACACACATACAGACACAGTTGTTGCTCCGGTGCCCAGCTAATAAAACCTGCATTAAGGATTCTAAGACGGTTTTGTGAATGAGTTTTTGATTCATTTTGACCTTTTGAAATGGCTCGGAGTTTCAAAATATTGTCCCTCATTATCATAATTATGATGGGGGGTGAATAAGGGTTGCTTTTGTCTTCAAAATAGTGATAGTTCTGTGCACTTAGGATTTTATATGAAGCTTCACGGATTATGGGGGTCTGCAAGACATCCTTGTCTTTATATTTCGTCCACTGGGGCATCATTGAAAGCAATATATTGATTTGGGTAGTTGAAAAAGATTCGATTATATTGATATAATGTTTTATATATGGCAAGTCGTTCATGCGACGTTTCGGTCCTTTAAGCACCTTCAGGCAGCTGGCTTGCACCAACGAACAAAATAGGAGGAAATAATAATATAAATATCAAAATAACATAATATTGGTTGTATATGCCTGTTAAGATTGTATCAGATAGGATGTCAAAAGATGCAGATCGTAAGCTCAATGCTCAGGGCCTCAATAGAGTTTGTGGTGAGCTCTCCTTGTGAATCAGTATATATAGGCTCTCTGTCACCCCATTAGGGCCTAGGAGAAGGGGGGGGGGTCTGATTGGGGTTAGGTTAGGGTTAAGTTTTGGGGTTAGGGTAGGGTTAGGGTTAGGATTTGAGGTTGGGTTACGGTTAGGGTTTAGGGATTGGGGTTTAGGGTTAGGATTGGGGTTGGGTTTGTGGTTAGGAATTAAATGTTTAAAAGTCAATTGACTAACCTAAGAATCAGGGTTTCTGGTGTGAACCAGTGTGCCTTATTATTCACGGTCCTTCCCCCACGTCATTCAAATCACCTCAGGGACCAGCAGTTCGGGTACCGAGCTGCCACTCGAATTTGGGTTGGGGTTAGATTAGGCCTGGGGTAAATTCAAATTTAATTTTTAATTAGGAGATGTAAATTAAATTTGGGGCCACTAGAGGCAAACATTGAAGGATTGTCCTCTAGGGCTATCAAACAGATATTAAGTTACGGTTAGATTAAGTTGGGTTAGTTTAAGGTTATGGTTAAATTTAGGGGTTCGGTTAGGGTTAGGATTAGGGGTTTAGATATGACTAGCAGTTACAGATATCGCTCTCAATCCATGTGCGGTAAAATTCTTGTAGATTTGTCTATTTAAATGTTTACGTTGGGTGATACCGTATTGAGTCTGTGTTGGTTCATTATATTTGCAATGGTATTACGTGTTTCCCCCACGTATTGCAATCCACAGACTGTACAGGTTATCACAGGGACAATTTTTTTTAATGTCGGGTCTTAAATAGAAGTTTATTCTGATCACTTGTTTTGTTTTGTGTTTTTTATAAGTTTTAAGATATATATTCAGGACATATTTTATTTTTGTTTGGTTGAGGACAGTTGGTCTCAATCTAGTGTGTATCAACATGTCTCCCAGGTTTCTATATCTTTTGTAGGCCAAGATGACCCTATGACCCCTAAGTGTTTCTGTTCCTGATATGTGTAGTTCATAATTGTGTTTAATCCTCTGGTGTAATTTGGTGTGTGGCATAGTGTATGTTGTAATGAATGGCAAAATTGTTCTTTTTTTCTCTGTTTTTTGTCCCTGAATGTCTTTAGGGTCTGTCTCAGGAAGGACCTGGAGTACCCTGTAGGCTTCAAGGCCCTGAATAGGATGACTGTAGCTACCCAAAAGTTCTCCTGTCGTGAGCAGATCCCGGTGAACCAAATTAGTTGGGATTTTATTAAACCTATGAATGAATGTTTGGAATGCGACTTTTTTATTTATTTTTTTTGCAAAAGTTGGTGGGTGTCTGTTTCTTTAAAATAAACCTTTGTGTCTAACCTGTGGGTTTTGTTGAATTCAGGGCCTTTAAGAGTTGTGTGTAGAAATTTTACTATATTCCTTAGTGTATTTCATTTTTATGGATGGATGATGTGTCAGGTTCTAAATCAACACAGACATCATAAAAACATGCACACACTAGAATAAAGACACTGAGAGAGTTAAGTTCATTCTCATATTTGAGGAGAGTAGTCAGGTCAACAGCCAATTACAAGTCTCCTGGCTGCTCTGGCTCGAAACCTGACTGAGAACCTCTTTTATTCCATCAGGGTGATTTCTACTTACACGTGCCATATGGGGTGTATGTGAATCAGTATCATGACCTTCATCATTGTTCTATGCTTATCTACTTTGTCTAGTTTAGAATGTTAATTTCAGCTCTCTATCCAGCTGCAATAGAGCTAATAAACATGATGTGTGTTTAAAAGATTAATAAACTCCTGGAATGTCTCCTCGAAGTCTCCCCAAACTCCTCATATGTCATCCAGAAATCTAATATATTGTAGGGGTTTGATGGGACAGGTCGCTAAGGCTGTTTCCTCCCAATCTGCCATGTAGATATAGGCATAAGAAGAGGCGAACTTTTTGCCCATTGCCTTTGGCCTGTAAATAGTACCTGCTGTTAAATTCAAAAACATTACGTTTTCACTTAATCTCCAGAAGTCGGAGAATATGGTCATCTGGTCTCTTTTCGTCTGGGTTTTTAAGAAACCAGATTTTGACTGCTTTTAGGCCGGCTTTGATGTCTATATTAGTATAAAGGGCGTCAATGTCAACTGGAATAAAAATGAGTGAGTTATGATTTGTATTTGTTTGACTTTGTTAATAAAATCATAAGTGTGTTTAATATAACTGGGGTGTTTAAAGGATACTATGTAAAGTAAACTGATAAATTATTTGCATTACTGATATAAAATGAGGTTTTCAAGTCTATAAAACCAAGTAATATATATGCTCCCCGACTTACGTTCATTCGTTTTATGTTTTTTTGATTTTACTTTTTTTTTTTATTATGTTAAATTTTTCAGTTTAGCATGCTCTTTGTAGTACGAGATGTACCTACATAGTACACTAACGTAATGACGTAATGACGTAATGATGCTGCGTCCATTGTTTACAAAGACAGATGTGTCCCTCCTTCTCCCCAGTTAAGTAGTGCATGTTATCCTTGTGTTAAAACGTCATCTCTCTGAGCTTTGTGTTTACACTGTTTTGCGGACTTTTGTAACCCTAAGCAAATATGGTTGGTCAGAAGCGTAAGCCTACTAGCATAGGTGCAAGTCCAGCATATGGCAGAATTTCCGTTTTTCCCAAGACTGAATTAACTATCTGCTCCTTTCCTGTGACGTCACATCGTTGACAAAGCCTCCATTGGAACTGCGAAATTGCAATGTAAACCTATGGCTATATACCTGAGATATACAACACAAGCTCACGGAAACTTGGAAAAAACAGACATTATAGTAGTTTTTTTTTAAACCATGGACGAAGACAATTTCGTAGAAGGATTAGAAGGTTATTTATATGAACCACTGAAGAAAGACTATCCACATTTAGTGAAATCGGACCAGGAAAGTGATGACTCGGAGGACGATATTGGAGAGTCGGCAGAAGCTCTTACACGGGAAAATCGTCGCAAACAACCAGCAAATATCTGATGCTCTTGTGGAAAATGCGTGCGTCAAAAAAACGATCAGGAGTGCTATTGTTGTAAAGAACATAAATTGCTTGAGGAAAATATACTGACATTCTGCAATTGGTGATACGACTGTCAATGATGTTACATCACAATGACCTTTGACCCCGGTGAAAAAATCCAACATGTCTGCGCACTGAACCTTTGTGAGCAAGGAATGTCATACAGAAGAAAAGGAAACGTGGACTTATACATAACCTACCGACATCACGCGATGTTTAAAAGTTAATAATGAGGTATGGTGGTTCTTTTTTTAATGCATGAATTTTGGGTACAGGTACCCTTTAAGCAAAGAGAGTTATGAAATGAATGAAAACAAGAATCCAGAAAAGAAAGAGAACTCTTCGCTCTATTGGTGAGTCACATCACTGCAGGCTGAGTACTAAACGAGTATTCAATGGTGCCCTTGCTCACTTGAAAGACCGAAGTCTGGATAACCCGCACTTTGTCTCAAGCACAAGCAAGTGAACTACTTTCGGTGGAGCACCTCACATATTGTAAGCGTTAATTGGCTGTTTTAAGCTTCAAGTGAAGTGACTCTGCTCAGCTTCATGAAAAGTGACTCGGCTCAGCTTCACGTAAAGTGACCATCCGTCAACCATCGGAACCATTTACAAGCAGAAAGATTGCATCATAGAAAATGTTAAAGGTTATATTTGATACTGTATTTAATATTTGATGAGTGAATTTGATTAAAATTTATCTGAAATTATTTTGCTTGAATTTAATTTATTTGAAATTAATGTTGATATTATTTTATATATTTGATATTATTTTATAATGTTCTGTTTATAATAATTGATTTAGGGGTGTTTTATGAGATACGGTAATGGTATTTATGGGTGTATAGTAGAGTATGAACGTCATACGTCACTGAAACATACAGTAACAACTTACGTTTTGTTTTTTTTCTTGTTTTTTCAACTTACGTTCGGCCATCCGGAACCTAACAAAAACGTAAGTTGGGGAGCGTCTGTATATTGGTGTAAGCTTTGTACAAATAATTTTTGTATATTATGCCATCTAAGAAACCCAAAATTATAAACTATTGTATGGTATAAATTATTATTGGCCCGTACATGGCCCATTCCTAAGATATGGGCATTTTATTCCTAATAGTTTAAAAACTCCATCCAAGGATTTAGGATGGATTCTGATATCCCCGGGGTCCAATGGATGTTGTCGGAGGTTGTATTAAATTGGGAGAGTGGTAAAAGCAGAAGGTAGTTGTGGTATTTTCTGAGTTTTTTGTTAATTTCCTCTAAAGTGTTTGTGTCCGCCAGTCTCAGGTTCTTGGAAATTGAGTAGGGACACCCAAATCTCAGCCATCGGAAATTTATCTTTGGCCCTTCTGAGTGCCTGTTTAATAAATGTTTTTCCTGGTGATTGTGACCTGTGGTTAATTCCAAAGGCCAAAATTACCATTTCCACTTCTGTATTTGTTTGGGTCTGTCCCATGAGGGCGGCCGCATGTCGAAATGTAGCTCCAGGATGCAATTCTATTTGCAGTTCTGGGTCAAAAAAATCTCGGGATTCTACCTGAAGATAATCTCCCATTCTTATTTTTGATTTCTCACTGATAAGAACCAATCTTTTAATTTTCTTTTGGATTTCATGTGTTTGCTCAGCCTAAAGCCTGTCTTGGGTGTTCCCGGCATCATATCTATCAAGGAAGATTGTTTTTTGGAAGCCCTCGTGTTATTTGTTTTCATGCGGTGTTCTGGAAGGGTTGTACATTCAGGTCAGGGGGTCATTATTCCCACTTCCGTGCTCTTTGTTGGAACCTGTGGAGACAGAGTGTATGGGCTCCTGCTGCTCAGTTGTTTCCATCAGGGAGTCTGTTTGGAGAGGGTCTTGTAGAGACACTGTGTGGATGAGTTTCATAGATTTCTGATCTCTCCCTGTGTTTTCACCATGTGTTGGTGTTTATCTGGGCGACATCGGTTTGAGTGGATATCTTGGAGCTTCCAGATGTTTGTGTGGGCTTGTCAGTGGATTGTCCCATATTTTGGGGAGCCAGTCCTTGTGTGTCCTTATTGATTTGAGTGTCTTCTTTCATATACACACACAGGGGTTGTTACCCTCGGGTTGTCTAGGTCTCTTACTGGGAGTTCAACAGGGTAAAGGGACAGGTCCTTCTGTGAGGACAGCTGTTAAACTAGTTCGACTTCGAGCGTAAATGGTCAATATCTTAAATATTCATCAGAGACAACGAAGCCATGCTGCTCTGGTTTAATGGCGGGCATTGGGGAGGGGTGTGGCTCATCACCTCTGTGCCCTTTTTATTGCATCATTTCAGGTACATCAAAAAAAAATCTTACAGAAATAGAAACGAAATATTTTGAGGTTCAATATTAACACCCCCACTTAAACAATAAAATATTTCAAGAAACACACTCATTAGCAAAAGTTTAACACAGCATCAATCAAAATCTTACCCTCTAATTCTCTGCACTCAACACTTTTCAAATTCAATGTTTTCTAAATGTTAAACAATAAACAACTAACAAAACAATAATTAAAATTCTTACAACAATTCAAATATACAGCTTCATGTTTTATGAGAATTGTTCGATTTTAACCCATGAGATTAACTGCAAACAATTTCAACTTAGTTTTGCTGACTGACTTTATCAGCATATTAGCAATGTTTTCATGTGATGGAACAAACATCAACTTTACTCTACCATTGACAACTACTGTTCTAATGAAATGATATTTCACATCAATGTGTCTTGTTATCTTGTGATGAACAAGATTTTTACAAAGAGCTAGAGCACCTTGATTATCACCATGAATTGTAATACACTGAAAGTTTGTCTTGTTGTCAAGGTCACTGAGTAACTGCATAATAGTCCTAACTGAAGTCATATGAGCTATTGACGCAAATGTCTCATGATAATCTACACTTTCTCTCTGACTATAGCCTTTTGCGACATATCTTGCCTTGTGTCTAACTGAACCGTTTGGATTATCCTTCAGCGCGAACACCCAGCGTCCCCCCCACTGCTTCTCTACCCTCTGGTAAAGTGGTTACAGAAAATGTATCATTATCCATCAAAGATTCCATTTTGTTCTGCATAGCTTTTTTCCATGTAGATTTCTGGTATGTAGCTCCCTGGTCTGTATGTACGTGGTATGTATGTAGGTAACTGGTATGTATGTAGGTACCTAGTATCTATGTTGGTACCTGGTATATAGGTACCTGGTATGTATGTAGGTTCCTGGTCTGTCTGTAGGTACCTGGTATATAGGTACCTGGTCTGTATGTAGGTACCTGGTATATATATATTTCGTTCATCACATAGTCATCGAAGCGCTGAGGTAGCTTAAACGATCTATTAGGTTTACCATGTCCTTTGTCATCGCCTCGTCGTTACCATCACCTTTTGCCTTGGCATCAGCTACATCATGATGAATGTCACCACCTGTGTCATTACCAGCTGCGTCATCATGGAAGTCATCATGAACTTTGTCACCTACTATCAATTCGTTATCACTGTCTGTCTGTGGATCGGGCTTCAAGTCTATCATCCAAGAGCTCGACATCTCTTAACTGTCTTTGTCTCGGGAAAATTTACACAGTATGCTGGACTACCCTTGTCATACCCTACAAAGATACTTTTTTTACTACGAGGATCTAATTTCTATTTTGGCATGTTGTCATACACAAAACACTGAACAAAAAATATGCATGCTGCTAACATTTGGTTGTCTCCCAATGAACAAGTAGAAAGGTGTCTGACCACTTTGCTCGCTGTAACATCTATTCCGAATGTAGACAGAAGTCATTGCTGCATATGTCCACAACTCTTTTGGCAATTCTGACTCCACTAACATACACCTAGCCATTTCAAACAAAGTACACCAACCTCGTTCAGCTACACCATTCTGATGTGGGGAATAGGGGGCAGTTTTCTCATGACAGATCTTGTTTTCAATCAAGACTAGGTAGTGTCTGTAACGAGTCGGAATTTCTGACTTTTGTCACAGTGTCGACTTTTCGACTTGAAGTAACTGTGCTTACTTCGCTGGGCCTGTGCGCTCGCATGCACTCATACACGGTTTTCAGTGGGAGGCTTGATAACTCCCTGAACTCTCGTTATGTTCTCTCATAAGAAGTTCATTTACATTATTTAGCGCCATATTGGTTTTTCTGAAAGTTCGTGATCGATCATGCATGCTACATTGCCAAAAATGCCAGCATGGTTTTACATTTTTCACCAGGTTAATTAAAGGCTTCCGATCCCAACGGTGGAGTTTATGGAGACTGGCTCGTTAAGAAAGATGAGTTTAACATCACATGTATATTTTGCAAATGAAATATTTGTATTAAAGAGGGTGAAAAGGCACTTGGCAAACATAGCTCTACAAACAAAGTCAAGAAAGCAACTAAATCCCAATTGGGAAGCCAGAGTATTGTTAATTTATTTATTTTGTAAAATTGTTTAAAGTGTTTAACATTAATACAGCCATGAGGCATGGCACTAACCAGTGTCTCTCCCCCTGATGCCGGTCCCAAGCCCGGCTAAATGCAGAGGGTTGCGACAGGAAGGGCATCCGGCAGAAAACTTCTGCCACATTTCTCATGCAAATGACCAAAACAAAATTCATACTGGATCAGTCAAGGACTGGATCAGTCAAGGCCCGGGTTAACAATGACCGCCATCAGTGCTGTTAACCAACAGGGTGCTGGTGGAAATTGGACTACTGTTGGTCGAAGATGTCGAAGAAGGAGAGGCAGGAGGCGTGTCCGTAGGCAGAGAGAGAAGAGGAAAGGCGTGAGTCTAGGACTGAGAGTAGGGACTTTGAATATTGGAACTATGAATGATAAAGCTGGAGAGCTGGCTGACATGATGCAGAGGAGGAACGTAGACATACTGTGTGTTCAGGAGACCAGGTGGAAAGGTAGCAAGGCTAGAAGCTTAGGAGCAGGGTTTAAGCTGTTTTATCACGGTGTGGATGGGAAGGGAAATGGAGTAGGAGTCAACTTGAAGGAGGGGTTTGTCAGGAATGTTCTAGAAGTGAAAACAGTGTCAGACAAAGTGATGAGTCTCAAGTTAGAAATTGAAGGCGTGATGGTCAATGTTGTTAGTGCTTATGCCCCACAGGCAGGATGTGAGCAAGAAGAGAAGGAGAGATTCTGGAGTGAGTTAGATGAAGTGATGCAGAGTACCCCCAGAGGTGAAAGCTTGGTCATTGGGGCAGACTTCAATGGACATGCTGGTGCTGGTGCAGGCTACAGAGGGGACGAGGACGTGATGGGCAGGATTGGTATCCAGGACAGGAACACAGAAGGACAGATGTTGATCGAGTTTGCAAAAAGGATGGAAATGGCTGTGGTGAATACTTTCTTCAAGAAGAGACAGGAGCATAGGGTGACTTATGAAAGCGGAGAGAGGAGCACACAGGTGGACTACATCTTGTGTAGGCGATGTAATTTGAAGAAAGTCAGTGACTGCAAAGTAGTAGTGGGTGAGAGTGTTGCCAAACAGCATAGGATGGTGGTATGTAGGATGACGCTGATGGTGAGGAAGGTGAGAAAGGCAAAGGCAAAGCAGAAGACAAAGTAGGGGAAGCTGAAAAAGGAAGAGTGTCGTGTTGTCTTCAAGGAGGAGGTGAAACAGGCTTTGGGTAGTCAGGAAGTGCTTCCAGATGACTGGACAGCCACAGCCAATGTGATCAGGGAGACCGGTAGGAGAGTACTTGGTGTGTCCTCTGGTAGGAAAGTAGATAAGGAAACTTGGTGGTGGAATGAGGAAGTGCAGGAGTGTGTATGAAAGAAGAGGTTAGCTAAGAAGAAGTGGGACACAGAGAGGACCGAAGAGAGTAAACAGGAGTACAGGGAGACACAGCGTAAGGCGAAGGTATCGGCGTCAAAGGCCAAACAGAGGGCATATGATGACTTGTATGATAGGTTGGACAGTAAGGAGGGAGAAAATTATTTACACATGTTAGCACAGCAGAGAAATAGAGATGGGGAAGACGTGCAGCAAGTTAGAGTGATAAAGGACAGAGAGGGAAATGTATTGACTGATGACAGAAGTGTGCTGGGAAGATGGAAAGAGTACTTTGAAGAGCTGATGAATGAGGAAAATAAGAGAGAAAAAAGAGTAGAAGTGGTGACCATTGTGGACCAGGAAGTAGCAAAGATTAGTAAGAGTGAAGTAAGGAGGGCATTGAAGAGGATGAAGAGTGGAAAGGCAGTTGGTCCTGATGACATACCAGTTGAGGTATGGAAGTGTCAAGGGGAGGTAGCAGTAGATTTTCAGACAAGAATATTCAACAAGGTCTTAGAAAGTGAGCAGATGCCGGAGGAATGGAGGAGAAGTGTGCTTGTGCCCATTTTTAAAAACAAGGGAGATGTACAGAGTTGTGGCAACTACAGAGGGATAAAGTTGATGAGCCATACAATGAAGTTATGGGAAAAAATAGTGGAAGCTAGACTAAGAGCAGAGGTCAGCATTTGTGAACAACAGTTTGGTTTCATGCCAAGAAAGAGCACCACAGATGCAGTGTTTGCTTTGAGGATGTTAATAGTACAGAGAAGGTCAGAAGGAGCTGCATTGTGCTTTTGTGGATCTGGAGAAAGCAATATGACAGGGTGCCAAGAGAAGAATTGTGGTATTGTATGAGGAAGTCTGGAGTGGCAGAGAAGTATGTTAGAGCGGTGCAGGACATGTAGGAGAGATGTAAGACAGTGGTGAGGCGTGCTGTTGGTGTGACAGAACAGTTCAAGGTGGAGGTGGGACTGCATCAAGGATCAGCTCTCAGCCCCTTCTTGTTTGCTATGGTGATGGACAGGCTGACAGACGAGGTTAGACAAGAATCTCCATGGACTATGATGTTTGCAGATGACATCGTGATCTGTAGTGAGAGCAGAGAACAAGTGGAGGAAAATCTAGAGAGGTGGAGGTATGCCCTGGAAAGGAGGGAAATGAAGGTTAGTCTCAGTAAGATAGAATACATGTGTGTGAACGACAAGGACCCAAGAGGAACGGTGAGGTTACAGGGGGCAGAGATAAAGAAGGTGGAGGATTTTAAGTACTTAGGCTCAACAATCCAGAGCAATGGAGAGTGTGGAAAAGAGGTGAAGAAGCGCGTGCAGGCAGGTTGGAACGGATGGAGAAAAGTGTCCGGTGTGATGTGTGATAGGAGAGTATCGGCAAGAATGAAGGGAAAAGTGTACAAGACGGTGATGAGGCCAGCGATGTTGTATGGTTTAGAGACAGTGGCCCTGGGGAAAAGACAGGAGGCAGAGTTGGAGGTAGCAGAGATGAAAATGTTGAGGTTCTCTTTGGGAGTAACGAGGATGGATAGGATCAGAAATGAGTACATCAGAGGGACAGCACATGTTAGATGTTTTGGAGACAAAGTCAGAGAGGCTAGATTGAGATGGTTTGGACATGTACAGAGGAGGGATAGTGAGTATATTGGTAGTAGGATGCTGAGGTTGGAACAACCAGGCAGAAGGCCCAGAGGAAGACCAAAGAGAAGATTTATAGATGTGGTGAAGGCTAACATGAAGGTCGTTGGAGTAAGAGTAGAAGATGCAGAGGATAGGGTGAGATGGAGGCAGATCATTTGCTGTGGCGACCCCTGAAGGGAAGCCGAAAGGAAAAGAAGAAGAAGAAGAAGAAGTTTAAAATGTTTAACATCCAGATAATTTTATGTTTTTTGTGCCAAACAAGTTAGTTGTTATGACATTGATGCAACATAGTATTATAAACTGAATCTCCACTTGAAATACTCAGTACTGGTCTGTCTGTCTTCTTTTCGGCTTTTTCCCTTTTACTCGGGAGTCGCCACAGCGAATCATCTGATTCGCACATTTGATTTGGCAGAGGGTTTTACGTCGGATGCCCTTCCTGTCACAACCCTTTTTAGCAAGGGACAGAAACATGCTGACAACTTTCCAGCCTACTCTTTACGAAAGTCAGCAATGGTTCTTTTACATGCCTCTCACTATAGACAAGGAGAGACATGGCCCGCCTTTGATAACCCGATTCGCTGCACTGGGGGGTGGGGGCAGTGACAACCTTGTGGAGAGTGGGACTCGAACCCCAACCTTGCGATCAGCGATCCAGCGCCCTATACCACTAGACCAACACTGCCCCTACTCAATACTGGAATAACTGTAAATGATTATTTATTTATTTTATTATTTATTTATTTATTGCATTTGACAAAAACAATGCATAGTTTGATAAATTACACAAAGTCGCATTAATAGTAAGAAGTACTTTACTTATTAATAAATAACTTCATGATAACATGTTTAAAATAAATTCAGAGTCTTATTATACTCTAAAATTGTTGGTCTGTGTATTAAAACATATTAAAGCATATAATACAGCATGTAGAAGAAAACAATATGTGATAATAATTTGGAATACAGATAGATATTACATATGCATTCTTGTATCTTATCTGAAATGCAGATAAATATTAAATTATGCAATGGTGTATTCTATTTTCTTCTATTGTATTACACGCTTTATTTTCAGAAAGATGGTCATACGTCTCCCTCTTGTGGTTGAAAGACAGATTGAATCCTTAAAACTTAATAAATGCTGGACAGTTTGTGTATTTTTTTTTTTACTTTAATGTAGTACAGCCTGGTGAAAATCCCAACGGTCCCACACACTGAGACAAATTTTGTCTCCAAATCCTCTATTTCATATATCTGTAATCAAGATTAATATTACCAAATGTATTCTTTAATACTGTATATTGTAAACTGGATAACATACTGTATTAGAGAATTTAAAAAAATATAGACAAGAATACAGTATGTAATATTCACCAGGAATACAAAAAAAAATACATACTGTATTCTTGTACATTATCTGCAATACAGATCCATATTGACTACTCAGTTCTTCTTTACACTGTATTATATACTGTAATACAGTATGTAGAAGAAAACAATATGGAATAATTATTTGGAATACAGATAGATATTACATATGCATTCTTCTATATTATCTGAGATGCAGATAAATATTAAATGTTGTAATGCAGACGCTCCCCGACTTACGTTCTTACGATCTCTTTTATGTTTTTTCGATTTTACGTTGTTTTTTTTCCGAAAAAAAAAAGTCAAATTTTGAGTTCAGACGTACCTATGTAGTACGCTGACGTAATGACACTGTGTCCATTGTTTACAAACAACAGACTGAACGTGCCCCTCCTTCTTCCCAGTTCAGATATATATATATATATATATATATATATATATATATATATATATATATATATCGAGTGCCTGAGTCGTAGAACAACCATTGGCAACCCGCCATGAAGGATAACACCCTGGTTATTATCTTCATGGAAGTTTTATTGGCAGGATTAGTGTAGTGGTTTGCCATTGCCTTCTGCAGCACGATGCGAACCTACGGGCAATTTAGAACAGCCAATTAACCTACTGTGCATGTCTTGGGATTGTGGGAGGTAACCAACACAAGCACGAGGAGAACATGCAAACTCCACACAGAAACACCCAGGCCGGGAATCAAACCCAGGCCTTCTTGCTGTAAGGCGGACATGCTAACCACTACACCACCGTGCCACCATAGAGAGAGATAGGTAGATAGAGAGAGAGAGAGAGAGAGAGAGCGCTACCCTTGTGTTAAGACATCGTCTCTGTGATCTTTGTGTTTACACCATTTTGAACATTTTTGTAACCCAGGCCTTCTTGCTGAGTATAGCAACGAATAGCAATGAAGGTCGTTGGAGTAAGAGTAGAAGATGCAGAGGATAGGGAGAGATGGAGGCAGATCATTTGCTGTGGCGACCCCTGAAGGGAACAGCCGAAAGGAAAAGAAGAAAGAAGAAGATACTAGTCCTTCTCAAAAAATTAGCATATTGTGATTAAAGTTCATTATTTTCAATAATGTACTGATAAAAATTAAACTTTCATATATTTTAGATTGATTGCACACCAACTGAAACAATAAAAGACCTGAAATATTTCAATTGGTGTGCAATGTTGCTGATTTTGGCATACAGCTCATGAAAACCCAAAATTCCTATCTCAAAAAATTCGCATATCATGTTCAGGTAGTCTAAACGAGCTATTAACCTAATCATCTGAATCAACCAATTAACTCTAAACACCTGCAAAAGATTCCTGAGGCTTTTAAAAACTCCCAGCCTGGTTCATTACTCAAAACCCGCAATCATGGGTAAGACTGCCGACCTGACTGCTGTCCAGAAGGCCATCATTGACACCCTCAAGCAAGAGGGTAAGACACAGAAAGAAATCTCTGAGCGAATAGGCTGTTCCCATAGTGCTGTATCAAGCCACCTCAGTGGCTTGTGAGAAGGAAAAAGTGTGGCAGAAAACGCTGCACAACCAGAAGAGGTGACCGGACCCTGAGGAAGATTGTGGAGAAGGGCCGATTCCAGACCTTGGGGGACCTGTGAAAGCAGTGGACTAGGTTACAGGTGCCGCATTCCCCAGGTCAAGCCACTTTTGAACCAGAAACAGCAGCAGAAACGCCTGACCTGGGCCATAGAGAAGCAGCACTGGACTGTTGCTCAGTGGTCCAAAGTACTTTTTTCGGATGAAAGCAAATTTTGCATGTCATTCGGAAATCAAGGTGCCAGAGTCTGGAGGAAGACTGGGGAGAAGGAAATGCCAAAATGCCTGAAGTCCAGTGTCAAGTACCCACAGTCAGTGATGGTCTGGGGTGCCATGTCAGCTGCTGTGTTGGTCCACTGTGTTTTATCAAGGGCAGGGTCAATGCAGCTAGCTATCAGGAGATTTTGGAGCACTTCATGCTTCCATCTGCTGAAAAGCTTTATGGAGATGAAGATTTCATTTTTCAGCACGACCTGGCACCTGCTCACAGTGCCAAAACCACTGCTAAATGGTTTACTGACCATGGTATTACTGTGCTCAATTGGCCTGCCAACTCTCCTGACCTGAACCCCATAGAGAATCTGTGGGATATTGTGAAGAGAAAGTTGAGAGACACCAGACCCAACACTGTGGATGAGCTTAAGGCCGCTATCGAAGCATCCTGGGCCTCCGTCACACCTCAGCAGTGCCACAGGCTGATTGCCTCCATGCCACGCCACATTGAAGCAGTCATTTCTGCAAAAGGATTTCTGACCAAGTGTTGAGTGCATAACTGAACATAATTATTTGAAAGTTGACTTTTTTTGTATTAAAAACACTTTTTTTTTTTAATTGGTCGGATGAAATATGCTAATTTTTTGAGAGAGGAATTTTAGGTTTTCATGAGCTGTATGACAAAATCATCAGTATTAAAACAATAAAAGACCTGAAATATTTCAGTTGGTGTGCAATGAATCTAAAATATATGAAAGTTTCATTTTTCTCAGTACATTACAGAAAATAATGAACTTTATCACAATATGCTAATTTTTTGAGAAGGACTAGTGTATATATATATATATATATATATATATATATATATCCATTATGGAATCATTGTATATATCCTATGTTGATTCATTTTCTTTAGAACATGTGAGAGATCCTGCATTGCCATCCTATTATGTACAATTATATTTATTGATATGTCTGCTAATAGCCCGATCTAGTGCCCGCACAAGTACTGTCTATCAACATCAAGTAAATAAGCCTTATGAGTAATGATGTAATGAAACACCGTGCTGGGATCGGGTTATTCAGGCATTTCAAGTGCTCTCGTAATCTTAAGAAATGTTTCAACTTTAGTATTCTATTTAGTAAACTGTATTTTTTAGTTTTCTAAGTTATGAAGGAGGAAGTGTGTGTAATTTACTATCACGAGAATTGAAAGCTTGCTGTGTATTCATGTTTCTACGTCTGCTTCAATCACAAGTTATAAATATCAATATTCCTTTGATTATCTTATTGTTACTTCAGCTTGCTGGTGACGTAGAATCTAACCCAGGTCCTATTGTTCAGAAGGACAGCTTGTTGTCTGTCTTTCACCTGAATGCACGAAGTATCCGTAATAAGCAGTCTATCTATCAGAGTTTTTATCTGAATATGACATAGTATGTTTCACAGAAACCCATTTAGATGCAAGTATAGATCATGAAATCTTAGTTTGGGAAAACTTTCATGTTCCGATACGTCGAGACAGAAATTAATTCTGGGGTGGGGTGATGATGTATATTTCTAAAAACCTAAGCTTTAAGAGACTTCCTGACCAAGAGAATATATTTGATGAGTCAATACGGGTTAAGATATTTTTTCCTCAAAACCTGCTCATCTTATGTACAGTTTACAGACCAGAAAGCAATATGGATAACTTCTGGAGTAGATTTGATATTAGTATTGAAGGTGCTTTAGATATCTCAAATAAAGTTATTATTGTTGGTGATTTGAATGAAAATTTATTCTCTGTATCAAATCTAAACAACAGATATTTTAACTAGAAACAATTTACGTAATATTATAACAGAACCTACCAGGGTTACCAGGACAACCAGCACGTTGCTAGATCCAGTTATAGTCAGTGATGAAGCTGATGTTGTAGAAAGTGGTGTGATTGATTTTGACAGAACTATAAGTGATCACAAAGGTACGTTTGTTAGCATAGATGTACATGTGTCAACAAAGGTTGCATATTCTAGAAAGGTCTGGTGTTATAAAGATGGTGAGTATGAGAAGCTAAACGCACTTATTAATGATACGGATTGGTTGTCATTGTTTAGTGTCTGTTCCAACGTTGATGACGTTTGTTGTTCCTTTTTGTGACCATTTTAATGATTACACAAAACAATGTATCCCTTCTAGAATAGTTATGATAAGACTAAATGACAAACCATGGTATGACTCAAAAATTAGACGTGAAAGTCGAAAGCGGGATCGACTACGGAAAAAGGCAAAAAGAACACAGAAGGATTTTGATATTAGTAAATACAAAAAGCAGCGAAATAAAGTTAATAACATGAAATATTATGCTAAATAACAATTCGACTCTAATCTTGATGAATTTATTTTTGAGTTGTATGGAGAGAATAGATCATCATATTGGAAAATGTTACGTAGTTTAATCAAGACGTCAGGTTCCGCTTCTACAATTCCAGCTCTAAAGAGAAGTGTTTCTGATGAATGTCCATCGGCATTTACAGACATAGATAAAGCTAATATGTTGAATTAATACTTTGAGTCTGTAACCAATCTGAATGGTGCAGACAATAAATCTCTTCCAAATTTTGATAGACGCACTAATACTGTTATAGATAATATTAAGATTGAAGTTAACATAATTAAATGTCTACCTCTTAAGAAAGCTGCTGGACCAGATCAGATTAGTCATCAGTTATTGAGATATCAACTTATAGACTGTTGAGTCTATAAGCCCAGTGTTGTGTATGATATTTAACACGTCACTTAACTTATCAGTTTATCCTAGTCAATGGAAATCCGCAAATGTTATGCCGCTATACAAGAAGGGTGATAACTCTATTGTGTCAAATTATCGCCCGATTTCACTGATAAGCTGTGTTGGAAAGCTGTTTGAAAGGGTGGTTTTCAAACATGTTTATAATTATTTTGTGGCAAATGATTTGTTATATAGATATCAATGTGGATTCAGGAGAGGTCACTCTACTGTACAACAACTTGTTGAAATTTATAACCAGATTTGCACATCGCTTGATAACAAAGATTACTATTGTATGTTTTTTTGTGATGTCTCTAAAGCATTTGATAGAGTTTGGCACATGGGGCTTATGCACAAACTAGAGAAGTATGGAGTTTGTGGAAAACTACTTGATTGGTTTAATAATTATCTAAGTGGTCGCAGTCAATCAGTTTTGGTTCATGGCTCGTTATCTAAACCTTTGGTGTTAAAAGCTGGAGTACCTCAGGGGTCAGTTTGAGGTCCTTTCCTTTTCACTGTTTATGTAAATGAGATTGCAGATAAATTAAATTGTTTTATTTGGCTTTTCGCTGACAATACTTCATTAGGAACATTGTCAAAAGAAAAGCAATTAAGGCAACAACTTATGAATGAAAATTTAGAACTTCTTCTAGCAATTGGGCAAAGGATTGGTTAATTTCATATAACCCAGAAAAAACTGAAACTATGCTATTCACTATGAAGAATAATCAAGATATTAATTTGTATTTTGACAGCTGTAAAGTGAAAGCTATGGAATCTCACAAACATTTGGTTTTATGTTTTTCATCAAATGGGAGATGGCACTTTCATATTGAACATATTGTTAAAAAGACTTCCAGAATCATAGGCTCACTTCAAAAGTTAAAATTTCTACTAAATAGAGCGACACTGTCCAAAAATTATACCGTATTTATCAGACCAAACTTTGAGTATGCATGTGAGGTATGGGACGGGTGTTCGATTGAGCAAGCCAACAGATTAGAAAAGTTACAGCTTGAAGCTGCCCATATTGTTACTGGACTGCCAAGATACACTTCTTCTCAATCACTGTATTTTGAAACAGGCTGGGAATTGCTGTCTGAAAGAAGGCGTGTCCGTAAATTAATGTTATTTTATAAGATACACAAACATCTTACTCCAACTTTTCTCTGTGATCTACTACCTCCAGTAGTAGCGAACAGAACAAACTATCCATTAAGAAATAGCCATGATTATAGTATACCTCCTACACGATTAAAATATTCAACACTTTCATTTTTTCCATCAACAGTTAAATTGTGGAATGATATCCCACTAGGAACCAGAGACAGCAATTCTGTAGTTTCATTTAGATCAGCGATTTGTCTTAAACCAAAATGTGCACCGGTATATTTTTCATACGGGAAAAGGAAGTTAAATATTTTACACACAAGATTAAGATATTTGTCGAGTTCACTTAATTATGCTTTATTTAGAATTAATGTAAAGAATGATGCACGCTGTCAGTGTGGCCACAAGTGTGAGAATGTTTTTCACTATTTTCTAGAATGTCCTTTATATAATTTTCAACGTGAACAAATGTTAAAAACTTTAGAGCACATTGTCCATCAAATCGATATTAATTTCATTTTAAATGGCAATGCAGATTATTCTCTTAGAGAAAACCAGAATGTTTTCAAATGTGTACAAATATTTATTTGTAATATTAAACGATTCCTTTAATTCTTTTGTATTTCTCCTTCCCTTGTCAGTATCTTGCCGTATATTTTGTAATATAATTACTGTAACTACCTGGAGAGGGCTTTATTAAGTTGGATAACTTGTGCCCAATCCATTTCATGTTTGAATAAAATATGTTTTAATCAATAATAATCAACTTACACACACGCACATGCACTCACACACACCTACACACACACAGAAAATATACACATACAAGCACACACATGATAGACATGAACACACATAAACACAAAAATACACACACCCATACAAATATATGTCCATACGTGTATGCCGCATTTGATCCGAGTCGAAAAAGTTTGTTTTTTTATGTGCGACTCTGAGCAGTGGTCCATGAAACTGTGTTTTACAGTTGAGTTTACACACACGGATACATCCCACACGCACACACACACACACACACAGACACACACACACACACACACGTGGACATATACATACGCAAATATACAATTGCATGCACACATACACACGCATACACTTACAGGGACATGCACACATGCCCACACATCCACCGAGTTACACACAGACTCCTGCACATACCGCCAGAAAGGGTTCCACACACACACACACATTTACTCGGACGCACACACGCACACAAATACACGCTCATAGACCGACATGCACATATTCAAAACCTGACACATGGATTCACACTAAACCAAGTGTTTGATCCGAGTCAAAAGGGATTTTCTGTTTGATTTTTTATGGGCTAGTCTGAGCAGTGGTGCCTTTGTGTTTCAGTTCAGTAGTACAAATGCACAGGCACATACTTCACGAACACACAAATACAGGTACACACATACACACAAGCGTAGACAGAACACTCTCATGACACACACACACACACACACACATACCAACACACACACACACACACACACCCACACACACACACACACACACACACACACACACACCCCGCAAGACAGGCACAGACACATAGACATTTCTTTTGCACAAATGAGACAGAGAAGAATATTTTTAATATGTTGTTATTTCTGTAAAAGTACTTAGTAAACGAACACCAAACAAATAAAAGTATTTAGATGAAGCAACTATGTAAATTTACAGGTCCGAACTCAAGGTCAGAAAACCTCATTTTTATACACAATACACAAATTTACATATCTGTATACACGCACACACAGACATTTGAAAATACACACAGAGACACACAAGCTCAATAGCACTCACATGCACACTTCCACACACACACCCGCAAACATCCAGACATTGACACACAGATACACGGATACACACAAGCATGGACACACCAATTGAGCCTTGTTGTTTCAGTCCACTTCACACACAGACATACACACACATGCGAAGAGTCTGAGCAGTGATCCATGAGCCTGTGTGTTTCAGTTCAGTTCACACGCACAAAAACTTACCACACACACACACACACACACACACACACACACACACACACACACACACACACACACAGACACCGACGCACACACATGGACATATATATGCATCTAAAAAATCTACAAATTAATACAAAAAAATATATACATATATATATATATATATATATATAAATATATATATATATATATATATATATATATATATATATATATATATATATATATATATATATATATATATATATATATGTGTGTGTGTGTGTGTGTGTGTGTGTGTGTGTGTGTGTGTGTGTATATGTGTATATATACAAGCACTCACAAGCAGACACAGTCAAAATACACAAATGCATGCACACAAAAACTCACACATATACGTACACATAGATACTAGGTACCTACATACACACCAGGTACCTACAGACAGACCAGGTACCTACATATATACCAGGTAACAACATACCAAGTACCAACATAGATACTAGGTACCTATATACATAACAGGTACCTACAGAGAGACGAGGTACCTACAAACAGACCACGTACTTACAGACAGACCAGGTACCCACATATATACCAGGTACCAACATAGATACTAGGTACCTACATACATACCAGGTACCCACATACATACCAGGTACCTGCATACATACCAGGTACCGACATACCAGGTACCAACAGACAGACCAGGTACCTATATACATACCAGGTACCCACATACACACAAGGTACCTACTTACATACCACGTACATACATAAAAGGGACCTACATACCAGACATCTACATACATACCAGGTACCTACATACATACCAGGTACCTACAGACAGACCAGGTACCGACATACATACCAGGAACCAACATAGATACTAGGTACCTACATACATACCAGTTACCTGCATATATACCAGGTACCTACATACAGACCAGGTACCTATATACCAGGTACCTACAGACAGACCAGGAACCTACATACATACCAGGTACCTATATACCAGGTACCAACATAGATACTAGGTACCTACATACATACCAGTTACCTGCATATATACCAGGTACCTACATACAGACCAGGTACCTATATACCAGGTACCTACAGACAGACCAGGAACCTACATACATACCAGGTACCTATATACCAGGTACCAACATAGATACTAGGTACCTACATACATACCAGTTACCTACATACATACCACGTACATACAGACCAGGGACCTACATACCAGAAATCTACATAGATAGCAGGTACATAAATACATACCAAGTCCCTACATAGGTACCAGGTCCCTACATACATACCAGGTACCTACATACATACCAAGTACCTACATACATACCAGGTACCTATATACCAGGTACCCACAGACAGACCAGGGACCTACATACATACCAGGTTCCTATATACCAGGTACCAACATAGATACTAGGTACCTACAATCATACCAGGTATCTACAGACAGACCAGGTACCTACAGACAGACCAGGTACCTACATACATACCAGGTACCTACATACAGACCAGGTACCTACATACCAGGTACCAACAGACAGACCAGGTATCTACAGACAGACCAGGTACCTACATACCAGGTACCAACATAGATACTCTGTACCTACATACATACCAGGTACCTACATACATACCAGGTACTTACATACACACCAGGTGCCTACATACATACCAGGTACATACATACCAGGGACCTACATACCAGACATCTACATACATACCAAGTGCCTACATACATACTAGGTACCTACAGACAGACCAGGTACCTACATACCAGGGACCTACATACCAGACATCTACATACATACCAGGTACCTACATACATACCACGTACTTACATACATACCAGGTACGTACATACACACAAGGTACCTACATACATACCAGGTACCTACATCCCAGGTACCAACATTGATACCAGGTTCCTACATACACAAGGTAACTACATACTAGGTACCAACATAGATACCAGGTACATACATACATACCAGACAGCTACATACATACCAGGTAACAACATACCATTTACCAACATAGACACCAGGTATCTACATACATGCCAGGGACCTGCATACAAGACATCTACATACATACCAGGTACCTACATACATACCACGTACCTACATACATACCAGGTACGTACATACACACAAGGTACCTACATACATACCTGGTATGTATGTAGGTACGTGGTATGTATGTAGATGTCTGGTATGTAGGTCCCTGGTATGTCGGTACCTGGTATGGATGTAGGTACCTGGTCTGTCTATAGGTACCTGGTATGTATGCCTGCTACATACATACCAGGTAACAACATACCAGTTACCAACATAGACACCAGGTACCTACATACATACCATATTGTGTGTGTGTGTGTGTGTGTGTGTGTGTATATGTGTATATATACAAGCACTCACAAGCAGACACAGTCAAAATACACAAATGCATGCACACAAAAACTCACACATATACGTACAGATAGATACTAGGTACCTACATACACACCAGGTACCTACAGACAGACCAGGTACCTACATATATACCAGGTAACAACATACCAAGTACCAACATAGATACTAGGTACCTATATACATAACAGGTACCTACAGAGAGACGAGGTACCTACAAACAGACCACGTACTTACAGACAGACCAGGTACCCACATATATACCAGGTACCAACATAGATACTAGGTACCTACATACATACCAGGTACCCACATACATACCAGGTACCTGCATACATACCAGGTACCGACATACCAGGTACCAACAGACAGACCAGGTACCTATATACATACCAGGTACCCACATACACACAAGGTACCTACTTACATACCACGTACATACATAAAAGGGACCTACATACCAGACATCTACATACATACCAGGTACCTACATACATACCAGGTACCCGCATACACACCAGGTACCTACATACCAAGTACCACCATAGATACTAGGTACCTACATACATACCAGACATCTACATACATACCAGGTACCTACATACAGCCCAGGTACCTACATAAATACCAGTACCTGCAGACACACCAGGTACCTACATACCAGGTACCAACATAGATACCAGGTACCTACATACATACCAGGTACCTACATACATACCAGGTCTCTACATACCACGTAACTACATACATTCCAGGTACCTACATACCAGGTCCTTACATTCTGGACTAACTGGAGCTTATTTATGTTCCAATTAGAACATCCACAGAGTCACTCATTACAATAATCTAATCTCGGTGTCACAAAAGAATTAATTAAAGTTTTATCGAAACAAACAACCTGGTGTGAAAGAAAGTTAATTATATGTTCTGGGGGTCTGGAAATAATAATTAAAAGAATCAGATGCTCTGGGGGTCTGGAAATAATAATTAAAGGAATCAGATGCTCTGGGGGTCTGGAAATAATAATTAAAGGAATCAGATGCTCTGGGGAGTCTGGAAATAATAATTAAAGGAATCAGATGCCCTGGGGGTCTGTAAATAATAATTAAAGGAATCAGATGCATGTTTTTTTTTTCAGGATCATACTTAATGTTCATGTATATATTTTCAAACATGTAAAATTCATGTCTGGATTTTTGGATGAGGTCGAGATTATCAGTATAAATAACTGTGATGCTCATCCTCTCCCACTTAGATGAGGTTGGGATATATAACTGGATTCGGTGGGTGGAGCTTTAGATAAAATGCTGAAGGATTTGAATCAGTGTCCGGTTCGCTTTTAATATTAAATATTTTAGAATAATAATAAATGCAGCGTTGAGGGGGGTCACAAACCAGTGTCTCTCCCTCACGCCGGTCCCAAGCCTGGATAAATGCAGAGGGTTGCGTCAGGAAGGGCATCCGGAGTAAAACAAATGCCAAATAAAATATGCGAATCACAAGAAAGAATGACATACCGGATCGGTCGAGGCCCGGGTTAACAACGACCGCCATCAGTGCTGTCAACCAACAGGGTGCTGTTGGAAATTGGACTACTGTTGTTCGAAGACGTCGAAGAAGGAGAGGCGGGAGGCGTGTCCGTTGCCAGAGAGAGAAGAGGAAAGGCATGAGTCTCGGACTGAAAGTAGGGACTTTGAATGTTGGAACTATGGCAGGAAAAGGTAGAGAGCTGGCTGACATGATGCAGAGGAGGAAGGTGGACATACTTTGTGTTCAGGAGACCAGGTGGAAAGGTAGCAAGGCTAGAAGCATAGGAGCAGGGTTTAAGCTGTTTTTTCATGGTGTGGATGGGAAGAGAAATGGAGTCGGAGTCATCTTGAAGGAGGGGTTTGTCAGGAATGTTCTAGAAGTGAAAATAGTGTCAGACAGAGTGATGAGTCTCAAGTTAGTAATTGAAGGCGTGATGTTCAATGTTGTTAGTGCTTATGCCCCACAGACAGGATCTGAGCAAGAAGAGAAGGAGAGATTCTGGAGTGAGTTTGATGAAGTGATGCAGAGTACCCCCAGAGGTGAAAGAGTGGTCATTGGGGCAGACTTCAATGGACATGTTGGTGAGGAAACAGAAGGGACGAGGAAGTGATGGGCAGGTTTGGTATCCAGGACTCCTGTTCCTACGCAGAAGGACAGATGTTTGTAGATTTTGCAAAAAGGATGGAAATGGCTGTGGTGAATACTTTCTTCCAGAAGAGAGAGGAGCATAAGGTGACTTATAAAAATGGAGGTAGGAGCACACAAGTAGACTACATCTTGTGCAGGCGATGTAATTTAAAGGAAGTCAGTGACTGCAAATTAGTAGCGGGTGAGAGTGTTGCCAAACAGCATAGGATGGTGGTGTGCAGGATGATGCTGATGGTGAGGAAGGTGAAGAAGGCAAAGGTAGCGCAGAAGACAAAGTGGTGGAAGCTGAAAAAGGAAGAGTGTAGGGTTGTCTTCAAGGAGGAGTTGAAACAGGCTTTGGGTGGTCAGGAAGTGCTTCCAGATGACTGGACAACTACAGCTAATGTGATCAGGGAGACAGTTAGGAGAATACTTAGTGTGTCATCTGGAAGGAAAGTAGCTAAGGAGACTTGGTGGTGGAATGAGGAAGTGCAGGAGTGTGTACAAAGTAAGAGGTTAGCTAAGAAGAAGTGGGACATTGAGAAAACCAAAGAGAGTAAACAGGAGTACAGGGAGACACAGCGTAAGGCAAAGGTAGCAGTGTCAAAGGCCAAACAGAGCGCGTATGATGACTTGTATGCTCGGTTTGAAAGAAAGAGGGAGAAAATGATTTATACAGGTTGGCACAGCAGAGAAATAGAGATGGGAAGAATGTGCAGCAAGTTAGATTGATAAAGGACAGAGAGGGAAATGTATTGACTGATGACAGAAGTGTGCTGGGAAGATGGAAAGAGTACTTTGAAGAGCTGAATGAAGAGGAAAATGAGAGAGAAAAAAAAGTAGAAGTGGTGACCATTGTGGACCAGGAAGTAGCAAAGATTCGTAAAGGTGAAGTGAGGAGGGCATTGAAGAGGATGAAGAGTGGAAAGGCAGTTGGTCCTGATGACATACCAGTTGAGGTATGGAAGTGTCAAGGGGAGGTAGCAGTAGATTTTCAGACAAGAATATTCAACAAGGTCTTAGAAAGTGAGCAGATGCCGGAGGAATGGAGGAGAAGTGTGCTGGTGCCCATTTTTAAGAACAAGGGAGACGTGCAGAGTTGTGGCAACTACAGAGGGATAAAGTTGATGAGCCATACGATGAAGTTATGGGAAAGAATAGTGGAAGCTAGACTAAGGGCAGAGGTCAGCATTTGTGAACAACAGTTTGGTTTCATGCCAAGAAAGAGCACCACAGATGCAGTGCTTGCCTTGAGGATGTTAATGGAGAAGTACAGAGAAGGTCACACGGAGCTGCATTGTGCCTTTGTGGATCTGGAGAAAGCATATGACAGGGTGCTGAGAGAAGAACTGTGGTATTGCATGAGAAAGTCTGGAGTGGCAGAGAAGTATGTTAGTGTGGTGCAGGACATGCATGAGAGATGTAAGACAGTGGTGAGGTGTGCTGTCGGTGTGACAGAAGAGTTCAAGGTGGAGGTGGGACTGCATCAAGGGTTAGCTCTCAGCCCCTTCTTGTTTGCTATGGTGATGGACAGGCTGACAGACGAGGTTAGACAAGAATCTCCATGGACTATGATGTTTGCAGATGACATTGTAAATCTGTCGTGAGAGCAGAGAACAAGTGGAGGAAAATCTAGAGAGGTGGAGGTATGCCCTGGAATGGAGGGGAATGAAGATTAGCCTCAGTAAGACAGAATACATGTGCATGAATGACAAGGACCCAAGAGGAACGGTGAGGTTACGGGGAGCAGAGATAAGAAAGGTGGAGGATTTTAAGTACTTAGGCTCAATAATCCAGAGCAATGGAGAGTGTGGAAAAGAGGTGAAGAAGCGTGTGCAGGCAGGTTGGAACGGATGGAGAAAAGTGTCCGGTGTGATGTGTGATAGGAAGGTATCGGCAAGAATGAAAGGAAAAGTGTACAAGACGGTGTTGAGGACAACGATGTTGTGTGGTTTAGAAACAGTGGCCCTGGGGAAAAGACAGGAAGCAGAGCTGGAGGTAGCAGAGGTGAAAATGTTGAGGTTCTCCCTGGGAGTAACGAGGATGGATAGGATCAGGAATGAGTACATCAGAGGGACAGCACATGTAAGATGTTTTGGAGACAAAGTCAGTGAGGCTAGATTGAGATGGTTTGGACATGTACAGAGGAGGGATAGTGAGTATATTGGTAATAGGATGCTGAGGCTGGAACTACCAGGCAGAAGGACTAGAGGAAGACCAAAGAGATGATTCATGGATGTGGTGAAGGAGGACATGAAGATCGTTGGTGTAAGAGAAGAAGATGCAAAGGATAGGGTGAGATGGAGGCAGATGATTTGCTGTGGCGACCCCTGAAGGGAAAAGCCGAAAGGAAAAGAAGAAAGAAGATTTTATAATAATAATAATTATTATTATTATTTTTATTATTATTATTATTATTATTATTATTATTATTATTATTATGAGTTTATTTACTTTTACTTTTCTGTGGTTGGTTGACACTTGTGATTATTACCTGTTAGTCACATTCAAGAAAAATAAAAACTGTAAACGCACAACAAATTTTTTGTTTTTATATTTTTTCCAATAGTTTTTTCTTGTCAGATTTTTTTTTTTTTTTTTTTTAGTTTATTTTGAGGGTGAAACTTCCCTTAAGGCTGGATTTAAAAAAAAAAAATCCCAGTTTCTCATCATAACCTTTTGAATCCCTTACAGCGGCACACGGTCTTTCTGTTTCTATTTTTTAATAGAGAAATGATGTGACTGGCAAAGCCCAAAAGCTTTTAAAACTAAATGTGAGTAAAGTGAGTGAAAGCCACAATCCAGCCCAGATGACTCGACATTTACATTTGAAATGGAATAAACTCTGAAACTCTGAAACAACTGGAATAGCCTTGTTGTCCCAAAACCACCAATAAACCTGATCATTTCAATCCCATCTCAGTTTAAACTCATTTTTACCTGTGTGAGATGCTTTCTGAGGCTTCCAGCGTCTTTTGCTAATAAATAAATAAATCAAAGAATAAATATACAAAACTGAATAAAATTAGATGTAGTGCCAATTTCTGGCTGAAGGCATTTCGCCTTCATAAAATATTTGATAGCATTATTATAGAAGCCAGCCTGAATAGAATATTTAATTATCGATATATTATTAAAATTTATTGTTTTGTATCGGTGACATAATTCAGTAATAATTAAACACAGCAACAGCACCGCTTGAATGTATTTTGTAACGCGACCCTACACGGTATTATGATGGCAGGCTCTGTTGTGACAGATACATACAGGCAGGTGAACATCAAGATGCTGCTGAAGCACCTGTCTTTGGTATATAACACACACACACACACACACACACACACACACACACACACTCACACACACACTCACACACACACACACACACACACACACAGACAGGTTAATGCGTGCCCAGTCTCTCACCCCATGGCTCAGGGTGCATCTCCCAGTCTCCATGCCCATCAGCGAATCCGGTGGGGTGGAAGAGCAGTGGTTCTGTTGAATGGGTTTCTCTGTGCTTCTGAGGTGAAAGTGGTTGTGTGTAATTAATAAAGGCTGTGTTACAGCGAAGTGAGTTACGAGGCCACGGGGTTCCTGACACATGAGTCTTCATACCCTACACCCAGTGGCTGCTTCCGACTGTATGGGCACACCCAGTATTTGTTTACACTCAAGGCTCATTGCTCCCTCTCACACAGAGTCAAGAGGGGCAAAGGGTCACTGGGATTGTAATAGGAGGGTCATTACCTCACCCTAGCAACAGAGCAATTCCTTTTATCTATATTGCACATTATTATTTTTTTTTAATTATGTTTAAAATAAATGTAAAATGTAAACAAATTTAAAAGTAAAATATTACTGACAATTTATTTATCAAATGATTGTGTAAGTTTTGGCCCTGCAGTGGCCTGGTGGGCTGTCCAGGGTGTACTTTGCCCCTGCCCAGAGTTGGCTGAGATGGGCGCCAGTCTCCCTGAGACCCTAATTTAGATTAATTGTTTGAGAAACTGAATGAATTATTTATTTCTCAGCCAGGACATGCCTATAATTTAAAGGTTGTGTAAATGTATGTTCCTTTGTAGTGTGGGCGTGGCACTACTTTAGTGTAAACTGCATTGTGCCTTTAAAAACAGGGGCCTGCTTTCTCTGTCTCTGACCTCACTCTTTATTTGTAAAAGAGTCTACATTTAAATGTCTGCTGTCACTTCACACACATTCTTTATATCTTCCAACTATTACACATAGAAATAATAGTTAAAGTACTTAATAATGCAAGCTACATTAAACTAATCATCATCATCATCACCATCATCATCATCAAATTAAAGTTATTATTTGGTAAAATAACATCCTCATCAAGGACCTATGCTGGTCTGACCGTGGAGGGGGGGGGCACATCTTGGTTGACCGGAACTCGAGTCACTGGGACTTTTGGCCTAAGCCTTTAAAGGAGTGTAGAGAAACACACAAACAAATTGAACACCAGACTGTTTTAATTATATACATAATTTGGGTCATAATTAAAATTGGTGTAGAGGTCTTCTAAATGATGTTATACAAGTATACAACACTAATGAATCTCAATGCACCAGAGTTACACTACACACTACAATTTAACAAAGATGTATTTCCAGTTCAATTACCAAAAGAATTAAATCTATTTTACAACATTTGTGTTATGAGCTGTGCTGGCTGGCGGCGTTAACTCTTTCTTCATTCATTGCAGGCGCTGGCGAGGGGCGTGGCTGTTACCTGCAGGCGAGGTCCAGAGAGCCCACCTGTTTCCATTGAACAATCAGCAATCAGCGAACTATAAATAGGAGCAGTGCGCTTCCCTCTGGCGTCAGAAGATTGTCCTTCCTTGTGATGCCGTGTTCAGGAAACTACCTAAATTCCCAAACATGGGTAGAGAAAATAGACAAACAGTCTTCCTTTATGAGGATCCAAACTGAGAACATTTATTGAAAAAACCACAAGGTGGCACCAAAACTTACAAAAAATATGACCCACAGAGGGCAGCACAAGATTACTAAATTACATGAATTTAATCAACAGTTTGGTTTCATGCCAAGAAAGAGCACCACAGATGCAGTGTTTGCTTTGAGGATGTTAATAGAGAAGTACAGAGAAGGTCAGAGGGAGCTGCATTGTGCCTTTGTGGATCTGGAGAAAGCATATGACAGGGTGCCGAGAGAAGAACTGTGGTATTGTATGAGGAAGTCTGGAGTGACAGAGAAGTATGTTAGAGTGGTGCAGGACATGTATGAGAGATGTAAGACAGTGGTGAGGTGTGCTGTTGGTGTGACAGAAGAGTTCAAGGTGGAGGTGGGACTGCATCAAGGGTCAGCTCTCAGCCCCTTCTTGTTTGCTATGGTGATGGACAGGCTAACAGACGAGGTTAGACAAGAATCTCCATGGACTATGATGTTTGCAGATGACATCGTGATCTGTAGTGAGAGCAGAGACCAAGTGGAGGAAAATCTAGAGAGGTGGAGGTATGCCCTGGAAAGGAGGGGATTGAAGGTTAGTCTTAGTAAGACAGAATACATGTGTGTGAACGACAAGGACCCAAGAGGAACTTTGAGGTTACAGGGGCAGAGATAAAGAAGGTGGAGGATTTTAAGTACTTAGGCTCAACAATCCAGAGCAATGGAGAGTGTGGAAAAGAGGTGAAGAAGCGCGTGCAGGCAGGTTGGAATGGTTGGAGAAAAGTGTCCGGTGTGATGTGTGATAGGAGAGTATCGGCAAGAATGAAGGGAAAAGTGTACAAGACGGTGATGAGGCCAGCAATGTTGTATGGTTTAGAGACAGTGGCCCTGGGGAAAAGACAGGAGTCAGAGTTGGAGGTAGCAGAGATGAAAATGTTGAGGTTCTCTTTGGGAGTAACGAGGATGGATAGGATCAGAAATGAGTACATCAGAGGGACAGCACATGTTAGATGTTTTGGAGACAAAGTCAGAGAGGCTAGATTGAGATGGTTTGGACATGTACAGAGGAGGGATAGTGAGTATATTGGTCGTAGGATGCTGAGGTTGGAACTACCAGGCAAAAGGCCCAGAGGAAGACCAAAGAGAAGATTTATGGATGCGGTGAAGGCGGACATGAAGGTCGTTGGAGTAAGAGTAGAAGATGCAGAGGATAGGGAGAGATGGAGGCAGATCATTTGCTGTGGCGACCCCTGAAGGGAACAGCCGAAAGGAAAAGAAGAAGATGAATTTAATCATCAAGATCCAACATCCTCCCCACCACTGGAGACCTCTCGCCAATCAAACCTTGAAGGAGGGGTAATGAAATAACTACATATTGAAGTGGGAGAGCTAATACGTGTATCATAAATGCCTTTTACCAACATACAAATTGTCACACCAGTGATTATCTTTACCTTGTACATTTTCAATTACCTGAAATTTAGAAACATCAATTAAACATTAAACATAAATCCTTCAACCAAATATATTCCGTATTCACAATAGAGCACATGTTATTTAAACCTGAAAACTTTACATTTTACTTAACCATGTTATATCCACAAACTACAACGGCAATTTCCTTGTTATTCAACTCAGCGGCAGATACATTGGCTTCTGGACCACCAACTCCTTCACATCAGCTCATGAAGTATTAACAGTGTATTATTACAAATCTAGCCTATCTGGAGGTTTCACCTGACGACCATATCTAGTTTTGACATCTGCCATGTCAACAGAAGCATTGGTTTCATTGTTTGCATTTTCAGTTAGATCAAGTGTAATGTCCGGAGAGTCAGAATCCAGTTTTAGCAGGGAAATTCTCTGGATGGCTCTAGTAAAGATGCCCTTTTCAGTATTGATTCTCACAGACCGTACCACCCCATCCTTCCCTGGATATACCTCAATAACCGCCCCAATGGCCATGATAAATGCGGGTGTAACACCAGCTTGATATAGCTGTGCTAGATTTTATACTAGGTTCTAGAGGAGTAAAATGAATTGTGGAGATTTAAAGTTGAACAGCCGGCAGATTTATTACATTTAACAATATTACAAGAGACAGTGCAAACAATGTTGTAGAACTTTCTTTACAAATTAAAAATAAAATAATCTTAAGTCTCAAAGGTTCGATTTGTGTGAACCCGGGAGTCTTTTCCAGGATTGTGATCCGTTTGGGATAAAGGTGTTTTTATCTGTTCTTATCTGGGATCCTGTGATTTGAAGTGGTTGGGTCTGTAGATCTACTCTCGCATCCAGAGAACAGTTAGCCACACTGCTTCTGGATCTACCAAGAGTTCCCACTGGATTTGGCTCGCCATCCGTGTCCGAAACCAGCTTCAAGATCAAATCCAGATCCACTAAAAAACCAGTCTGCACATGCAGTACAGACACAATGAATAAAATATTTAACAACAATAATTCCTAAATAAAATGACAAAAGTGCATGAAAGGCACTGAATGGAATGTAATACAAAACAACACAGCTTATCTGCACTACTTTAGTGCATTAGCAAAAGTGCTTTCAACAAAACATTTAGAAAAATAAAATGTAAGGTTCATTTTGTGCACAGCACAATCTTTGTTATGTACTCCGACTGGTCTTAGCTTTTTAAAGACAAAAATAGTGCACACAGCTTTAAAAGTCACCACGTGTAAAGTTAGCATAGGTTCACCACGTGTAAAGTTAGCATAGGTTCTTAAACTAGCTTCATATTGCAATGACTCACCGGAGCTTCCAAGAAAACAAACACTCTCCACCCGGTTCGATTGAGAGAGAACAAAACACATACAAGGCTCTGAAAAGCACACAAACTTAGTTAAACTTGTTAAAAGTTCACTTAATCACATTTTTGATCGTTGACTCACTCGTGTCGCTTTTCGAGGGCTCTGTATGCGTCCTGCTCCTCACGCTCTCCTACACGCTCTGCTGGTCGCATGCAGGCGCACGCAGCATGTGCCTATGACGCGTTCAAGGGGACTAGGAAACTAGTGCTTTCAGGGAGTGTTGGAAACTAGGGTTTTTTCCAATAAATTTAGTAACCATGTGTTTACATGTGTTACACGGGGAGCCCTCCTCCTTCATAAGAACAATAGAACCAACCTGTAGCTGACTTCAGTTAACATTTAAACCCCCACCAAAGGGAAGATTTCTAATGTATTCCATAATGACCAAAATCTATCCATGATCTGCTGATCATCTGAATACCTAGAAACAAAAGAACTTCGACTACTCTCCACCGTACCATTCATGTTTGGTACTTTAAACCCAGCAACTCGTCCAATCAGAAAATGAGAAGGGGTCAAGGGAGTGTTATCGAGCTCATCACCAGAGAAAGTCAATGGTCGTGAGTTCACACAGGCTTCAATCTCTGTCAACACAGTATCCAACTCAGTTCTAGTCAATGACTGAACTCCAATGGATTTCCGCAATGAAGATTTGACTGATCTAACCATACATTCCCACCAGCCTCCCCACCAAGGCGCTCTGGGAACACTGAAATGCCACTCAGGGGATGCTGATCCTAACTGTTTTTGCAGATGATCTCTAGTGCCGATAAAGGACTTGGCATTATGGGAATGCACAATGGAAGGCCACCCTCTCCTAGCCACAAATCTACGCAATGCCAAAACGCAGTCAGCCACTGACATAGAGGTAACCAACTCCAAATGAACCGCTCTGATCACCACACAGGTGAACAATAGAATATAGTGTTTCTTGCCAGGGACATCAGAGCAATACAATGGCCCCACATGATCCATACCCATAACAGCAAAGGAGGGTGCTCTGGAAATACGAGCAGCAGGTAATGGAGCCATTGGTTGAGTACCCAACTTAACATCTTGCCTCTGACAAGCCACACACCTTGCCTTAACTGACTTAGCCAAACGCCACAACTGGACAATCCAGTAAGTACTCCGTATGCAAGTAATCATTGTAGCCACACCAGCATGCTTCAAAAGCTAGTGGAAAAACCTTACCACCAACAATGACAAATTACCCTTGGGGAGAATGATTGGATGTTTTTCTTCATATGCCAATTCTGAGAACTGGACCCTGCCTCGTACTCGAAGCAACCCTTCTGAGCATCTGAATGGTGTCAATTTAACAATGGGAGAATTTCGAGGAAGTGGATGGCCTAACCTCAAAGCCCTAAACTCCTCTGTGAATTCGTCTTGCTGCAAACAAAGCAGAAGTTTGACCTTGCGAACTGTCATCTCCTCCAAAGACAAATAACCTCTTCTGAGTTCTCCAGACTTACCACACTTCAGATTGTGAAGGAACCTCAGAATCCAGGACACCACTCTAATGCTTTTCTGGAAAGTTCCCCACCTATGGAAATCTAAGAAACTCTCAGTCTTATCTTGAGAGACTGCTAAAACAACCTCTTCCCTTTCTTCATTCTTGACCACTTCATCATGAATAGGATGTGTCCCATTCCCTGGATCCTGACTAGCAATAAAAAAATTCTGGACCTACCAACCACAATCTAGAAGAAACTAACTCTGCAGCATATATCCCTCTGGTCACTAAATCAGCAGGGTTTTCCTTGCCTGCACAATGATTCCACTGAGCGGGACTGGTCAATTCTTGAATCTCAGACACCCTGTTCCAAACAAACAAATTCCACTTGTTAGCATCCCCGCGGATCCAACCTAATGTTACCATAGAATCAGTCCAACAAAAGCTTTTCACCCCCTCAGGCAACAACAAGGCCTTCCGGACAAAGACCAACAATCTGGCACACAACAGCGCATCTGTAAGTTCCAACCTGGGTAAGGTCAGCCTTTTAACTGGGGCTACCCTTGACTTCGAAGCCACCAATGAAGACTTGACTGTCCCATCACCCAATTTGCACCTTAGGTACACGCATGCACTGTAACCCCTCTCTGAGGCATCTCCGAAACCATGGATCTCAATGTCAACCACATCTCTCCATGGGCCACCTGTGTAACTGTGTGAAATCTTCCAAGAACATATCTGCTCCAAACCTTCTAACCAGATGCAGAATTTCCTCTCCAACTCATCAGGTACTCTATCATCCCAGTGAAGTCCTAATTTCCACAAGTCTTGGAGAACACACTTGGCCACCATCACATAGGGATTCAGGAAACCCAATGGATCGAACAACCTTGCAATTACACTAAGCACAACACATTTCGTGACGATCAATCCCTTAGGAAAGGGAACACCCTCAAAGGAGAAACAATCCTCTGATACATTCCATTTAAGGCCTAATACCTTGACAGAATCTGAGTCTAAATTCTTGGCCTCAGACTCCTTATACAACATGTGACTATTTGAGTTCCACTTGGCCAGCGTCATACTCGCTTGGCTCATAACATTGGAAGCCTCAGTCATCATGTCCCATGCCTCCTTGTCACTATCAGCTCTGGATAGCCAGTCATCCACATAGAAGTTCTTCTGTAATTCTTCCACAACTCTAGTAGGGGGGAAAGTAGACAAATGGTACCTGATGGTAGTATTCAACAGAAAAGGGCTACTTGTATTGCCAAAGGGAACACAAATAAACCTCATAATTCGCAGTTTGTCACCTTGTTGCCACAGAAAACGATGTACGTCTTGATCCTCCTTCCGAACATTTATCTGGAGGAATGCCTTTGTGATGTCTGCCACTAGCGCTACCTTCCAACATCTAAAGCGAATCAAGATAGTAGCCAAACAAGGGATGAGGGAGGGTCCTGTCTCTAAACAACCATTTAAAGCTACCCCATTGGGCCCCCGCGCTGAGGCATCAAATACAGGACGTACCTTTGTACTTGTACAAAGAATGTGCAACATCTAAATTTGATGTTGCGGCCATTTTGTTTACCCAGAGAATTGTTCAGGTTTTTTTTCCAAACAAAATAATGGGCATAGTGCAATATAAATACAATATAAATATAATACAATTATCTCACCCCTCCTTGAATCGCCACCTTATCGTGGTGGAGGGGTTTGCGTGACCTAATGATCCTAGGAGCTATGTTGTCGGGGGCAAATGCCCCTGGTAGGGTCACCCAAGGCAAACAGGTCCGGGGTGAAGGTCCAGACAAAGTGCGATTCAAAACAAACCCCTAAAGACACGAGACAACAAAGGAAGCAGTCTCCCTTGCCCGGACGCGGGTCACCGGGGTTCCCTCCTGGAGCCAGGCCCAGGGGAGGGGCTCGAAGGCGAGCACCTGGTGGTTGGGCTTATGCCCATGGAGCCTGGCCGGGCCCAGCCCGAAAAGGAGACATGGGTCCGCCCTCCCATGGACCCACCACCCGTGGGAGGAGTTTTAGGGGTTGGGTGCAGTGTGATTTGGGTGGCAGCCAAAGGCATGGGTTCTGTCGGACTGATCCTCGGCTGCTTACTCTGACCTTCGGGACATGGAATGTCACCTCTCTGGCGGGAAAGGAGCCTGATTTGGTGCGTGAGGTGGAGAGATACCGACTAGATATAGTCGGGCTCACCTCAACGCATAGCTTGGGCTCTGGAACCATCCATCTCGAAAGAGGCTGGACCTTCTTCTATTCTGGAGTTGCTCATGGGGAGAGGCGAGCCGGTGTGGGTATTCTTGTTGCCCCCGTCTCGGTGCCCAAATATTGGGGTTCTCCCGGTTGACGAAAGGGTAGCTTCCCTCCGTCTTCGGGTGGGGCGGGTCCTGACTGTTATTTGTGCTTATGCACCAAATGACAGTTCAGAGTACCCACCCTTTTGGAGTCTTTGGGGGTGTTGGAGAACGCTCCCTCGGGAGACTCGCTCGTTGTCTTGGGAGACTTCAACGCCCATGTGGGCAACGATAGTGTGACCTGGAAGGGTGTGATCGGTAGGCACGGCCTCTCCAGTATGAATCCGAATGGTGTGTCGTTGTTGGACTTCTGTGCTCGTCATAGTTTGTCTATCACGAACACCATGTTCGAACATAAGGGTGTCCATAAGTGCACTTGGCACCAGGACACCCTAGGTCGCAGTTCGATGATTGACTTTGTAGTCGTGTCATCGGACTTGCGACCATATGTTCTGGACACTCGGGTGAAGAGAGGAGCTGAGCTGTCTACCGATCACTACCTGGTGGTGAGTTGGCTTCGGTGGTGTGGGAGGTTGCCTTCCAGACCTGGCAGGCCCAAGTGTGTAATCAGGGTCTGCTGGGAACGTTTGGCGGAGCCCCCTGTCCGAGAGGCCTTTAACTCCCACCTCCGGCAGAGCTACAACCACGTTCCGGAGGAGGCGGGGGACATGGAATCTGAATGGGCCATGTTTCGTGCCTCCATTGCTGAGGCGGCAGCCCATAGTTGTGGCCGTAAGGTCATCGGTGCTTGTCGTGGCGGTAATCCCCGAACCCGGTGGTGGACACCTGCGGTGAAGGGGGCCGTCCAGCTGAAGAAGGAGGCCTATCGGGTTTTATTAGCCTGTGGAACTCCTGAGGCAGCAAACGGGTACCGGCAGGCCAAACGTGCTGCAGCGGAGGCTGTCGCAGATGCAAAATCTCGGGCGTGGGAGGAGTTCGGTGAGGGCCTGGAGAGTGATTATCGGTTGGCCTCAAAAAGGTTCTGGGCCACCATCCGACGCCTCAGGAGGGGGAAGCAGTTCTTCACAAACACTGTTTACGGTGGAGGTGGGGAGCTGCTTACCTTGACTGGGGATGTTGTTGAGAGGTGGAGGGAATACTTTGAGGACCTTCTCAATCCCACCAACACGCCCTCCGTGGAAGAGGAAGACCCTGGAGGTTCGGGTGAGGGTCCGCCCATCACTGGAGTGGAGGTCACTGAGGTTGTCAAAAAGCTCCTCGGTGGTCGAGCTCCGGGGTTGGGCGAGATCCGCCCGGAATGCCTCAGGGCTCTGGATGTTGTAGGACTGTCTTGGTTGACACGTCGCTGCAACGTCGCGTGGTCGTCGGGGCTGTACCTCTGGATTGGCAAACTGGGGTGGTGGTCCCAATTTTTAAGAAGGGGACCGGAGGGTGTGTTCCAATTATCGGGAATTACACTCCTCAGCCTACCTGGGAAAGTCTATGCAGGGGTACTAGAGAGGAGGATCCGACCGATAGTCGAACCTCGGATTCAGGAGGAACAATGTGGTTTTCGTCCTGGCCGCAGCACTCTTGACCAACTCTATACGCTCCACGGGATTCTGGAGGGGGCATGGGAGTTTGCCCAATCTGTCCACATGTGCTTTGTGGATTTGGAGAAGGCTTTCGACCGTGTCCCTCGAAAGATCTTGTGGGGCGTGCTCCGAGAATCTGGCGTTCGGATCCGTTGCTCTGGCGATTCGGTCGCTGTATCACCGGAGCCAGAGTTTGGTCCGTATTGGTAACAGCAGATCGGATTCGTTTCCAGTGGGAGTTGGAGTCCGCCAAGGCTGTCCTTTGTCACCGATTCTGTTCATAATTTTTATGGACAGAATTTCTAGGCGCAGTCGAGGCGATGAGGGGTTCTGGTTTGGTGGCCATCGGATATCGTCTCTGCTTTTTGTGGATGATGTTGTCCTTTTGGCTTCATCAAGTCGGGCCCTCCAGCTCTCATTGGAGCGATTCGCAGCTGAGTGCGAAGCAGCCGGGATGAAGATCAGTACCTCCAAGTCCGAGGCCATGGTTCTCAGTCGGACAATGGTGGAATGCACCCTCCGGGTTGGGAATGAGGTCCTGCCCCAAGTGGAGGAGTTTAAGTATCTTGGGGTCTTGTTTACAAGTGAGGGAAGGATGGAGCGAGAGATCGACAGATGGATCGCTGCAGCCTTTGCTGTTAAGCGGTGCCTGTACCGGTCCGTTGTGGTGAAAAAGGAGCTGAGCCGCAAGGTGAAGCTCTCAATTTACCAGTCGATCTACGTTCCAACCCTCACCTATGGTCACGAGCTTTGGGTAATGACCGAAAGAACAAGATCACAGATACAAGCGGCTGAAATGAGCTTTCTTCGCCGGGTGGCGGGGTTCTCCCTTAGAGATAGGGTGAGAAGCTCCGCCATCCGGGGAGAGCTCGGAGTAGATCCGCTGCTCCTCCGCATTGAGAGGGGCCAGTTGAGGTGGCTCGGGCATCTGGTCAGAATGCCCCCCGGACGCCTCCCTGGTGTGGTGTTTCGGGCATGTCCAACCGGGAAGAGACCCCGGGGTCGACCTAGAACACGCTGGAGGGACTATGTCTCTCGGCTTGTCTGGGACCGCCTCGGTGTCCCCCCGGGAGAGTTGGAGGAAGTAGCTCGGGAGAGGGATGTCTGGACCTTTTTGCTAAGGTTGCTGCCCCCGCGACCCGACCCTGGACTAAGCGGAAGAAGATGATGATGATGATGATGATGACAATTATCTCATCTCATCTCATCTCATCTAAGCTTCTTCTGCTAAGTCCAGGGTTGGGTCGCGGGGGCAGCAACCTAACCAATGAGCAGCCCGAAGTAAAATACTATGTATTTATTACATGCGCTAAAATATGCTTCTTAAACACATTTTATAGACAGTCTTACTCATTAATACAGTATTAATGTAGTAAAATATAGCAATGATTAAGAAAAACATTTCAATTTTACTCTTATTTTTATTGATAATAAAATATAACCATTATACAGTATATACTGTTGTAAAACACTTGTTTTAAAGTCTTTTTCAATTATTATTCCAGTTCAGTTCAGTTCATTTTCTGTAACCGCTTCATCCTAATTAGGGTCACGGGGAGGCTGGTGCCCATCCCAGCCAACTTCGGGCGAGGGCAGAGTACACCCTGGACAGCTCGCCAGGCCATCGCAGGGCGGAAACACGCCGACGACTTTGCAGCCTACTCTTGTCGAAAGTCAGCAATGGTTCTTTTACATGCCTCACACCATAGACAGTGAGAGACATGGCCGGCCTTTGATAACCCAGTTAGCTGCACTGGGGGGGGCAGTGACAACCTTGTGGAGAGTGGGACTCGAACCCCCAACCTTTGGATCAGCGATCCAGCGCCCTATACCACTAGACCACCACTGCCCCACCTTTATTATTCCAGTACAGTACTTAAGTTAATGTTTGTGCGTGAGATTTTATGTTCTGTAGCATGTTTAAGAAATGATACCAAAAGGATACATTTTATTACTCTTCATGTCCTTTTACATTGAACTATTAGTGACGTCTCCAAGATGGCACTGCCTAGAGGGCAACATCACGGAGTTCTCAGAGTCAACTTGTTTCTTTGTTCATTTTAATTTGTTTTATTTGTTCGTTCATGTTTTGCACTATGCTCATCTATGATCGGTCGACCCTACTACAGCTATGATCAGCTTCATTTTCGGGCAACTAAGCACGCAACAACTTCTATCGTGAGCTGCTATGGGAGCTCAATGCTAACCGCATCCCGGCTATCAATAAGCCCAGGCTGAATTCTCAGAGGCTTGGTTAGCACTTCTGGCCATACTGCTTGAAAATGTTCTGTCCCTGCTAAACGAGATGGACGAGCTTCAGGGTCAGATTGCAGCGCAGAGGGATCTACAGGACTGTGTTTCTGTGAAACACGGCTCAAGGCGATTGCACCCGCCGGCTACACGACCTTCATCCCCTGCAAGCCCAAGTGCCGGAGTCGTCGTTCGGCCCCTTCCCACCTGGGCTTCTTGTCCGCTGGGGTGCGGCTTGCATTGAGCTGTCTACCATAGCATATTAGCTCTGCTAGCCGCAGCCCGGCTAACCAGCTCAGTTAAGCGTGCTTAGTTATACATGCCCAAAGATACTCCGATCTTATAGCTGTAGTAGAGTCGACCGGTCGTGGACTAGCAGAGTGCAAAACATGAACAAACAAAACAACAAATAAAACAAATTAAAATGAACAAAGAAACAATTTGACTCTGAGAACTCGGCGACGTCGCCCTCTGGGCAGTGCCATCTCCAACCAGTCACTCCAAGATGTCACTCCAACTTCAATGTAAACGGACATGAAGCGTAATACAGTAAAGTTTATGTTTTTGGTATCATTTGTTAAACATGCTACAGAACATAAAATCTCACGCATAAACATGAACTTCGGTACTGTACTGGAATAATAATTGAAAAAGATTTTAATGCAACAGTTCAGAGAAAACCGGCGTTTCTTATTTCTTCAGAAGAGACATCCAGCGTTTTCTATTGCTTAGCCTGAGTAGACGCACAGCATTTGAGTGGTATCATAGAGCTTAACTGGTAATTAAAACACACACAAAAAAGAGGCTCATTGACAACTTGTGCACGAATAAGGAAAAAGGGGTGTGACATGAGCTCAACCAATCAGGAGAAAGGAGGACAGCCACTGGCTGAATTTGAATTACGTGCCGGTTACTTGGCAGTCAGCGAATACTCAAACCGTGGGTGCAAAACCGCGAATAGTCAAGGGCCTACTATACTCTCTCTCTCTCTCTCTCTCACACACACACACACACACACACACACACACACGCATACACACACAGTCTCTTTCTCTCTCACGCACACAAACGCATACACACACACACACGGGTTTGCGTATCTGTTATTCACTTGTTCTGTCCTCTCTGTTCTTTTTTTTTCTTACTCTTAATTGATCTCTTTACTCCAGAGGAGACATGCTACAATTCTTCTCTTTAAGTCACAGATTCAAAATTCATGATCGGCAGCTTATGTTTTATTTTCACAATGACTTTGTCATTATGGCGTTTATGTTTATTCCATGTATCTGTCTTCCTTTCAGCTTTTTCCCTTTTACTTGGGAGTCGCCACAGCAAATCACCTGATTCGCACGTTAATGCTAAAACCAGTGACTCTTTTCTAGCAGCCATGTTGATGATGCATGGTAGTCTAATATGGTGATATAACACAGCTGGTTGTCAATGGGAATGTTTAAAAATGTGTGATCTTCTTCTAATGCAGCCGTGAGGTAACTGCACGTGTGATAGCGTGTGAAAAAGTCTGTGAGAGTCTCATGATAGTGATGTTTTCCTGATTCACCACCTGTTCCAGATGTGTGGCTACTAGCAGGACATGCTCTCACATCATCCATCCAGCATTAGGGAGATGTCACCCTTCCCTTTTCGTCCTCTTGTTCTTGGAAGAGATTCCCTCCTGGCCTCTACTGTAGCCTTCACTCTTCCTCTCTGTGTGTGTGTGTGTGTGTGTGTGTAAACTTGACTAATTGTAAATTCTAAATGTTCTTCTAGTGTTTAATGTTAAAATGATTTTGACTAATTTAACAATTTAATCTGCTTGAACAGAAAATCTTGACGCTTGACATATTTAATTGTAGGTGTTTTTTACATACTCAGTAGAAATATTTTAGTAAAAGGAGGGATTACATTCCGTCTCAGCGCCAAACGTTGATCAAAAGAATCGGTTCAAAGAGTCGATTCATGAGGCGGAATGAATCACCTTCCCAAGAAGAGAGAATTCCTCTCAGTCCCAACTCCATTCTGTGATGCGACTGGAAAAGTTTACTGAAGCCTCAACTCACAAACATCGCTAGTAAAGGTGAGGGATTTATTTATTCATATCTTTGTATAAGAAGAATCTTTTTAAAAAGAGATTATAAATGATAATATTTAAAAAAATAAACGAGCTGAAGGAAAACTGGTGACGTCACCTTTAAAACATTGAATATTTGGGGAATCCGGTTTTAATTAATGTGGAATAAACAAAGTGTTGATGAAAATCTATTTGTTGGCATTTTTCTCGGTTGTAGTCTGAAGCAGAAGTCAAGGTGGTGTCAAGGCTGTGAGCAGGTGGTGTCGGACTTTGGACTTAAAGCAAAATAAACACAAAATCAAAGCTTTCACAAACTCTCAAATTCTTCAAACCACCAAAAGCACAAAATCCAGTCTGTCAGGAAACTCCTGATCTTCAAATGAGAGAAAAAAACCCTTGAGAGATAACCCGGGATTCAGAGATGTTTAAAATAAAGGTTTAAACTCAGTGCAACTTCTTTTAACCCTTTTTAATCTTTCTAATCCTCTTTTTAATTTGGGGGTACACGGACAGCTCGCCAGGCCAACGCACGGCAGGTTTGTTATTGTAAGAATACAATTATTGATATTATATACCTGCATTATACACCAAATAACATAGGATTATTTAATTAATCTTAATCTGTCCACATTATCCACCAAATAATGCAGGGATTTAATTAATGGTAATGAATTTTATCCACCAGTACAGTAGGCCCTTGACTATTCGCGGTTTTGAACGCACAGTTTGAGTATTCACAGACTGCTGACCAACCCTCATGTGATTCAAATTCAGCCAATGGTTGTCCACCTTCCTGCTAATTGGTTGAGATGATGTAACGCCCCTTTTCCTCATTCGCGCACAAGTTGTCAATGAGCCTTTTTGGAGTGTGTTTTAATTACCATTTAAGTTCTATGATGTCACTCAAATGCCTGCTAAGCACCAGAAAAAGTAATGACGTTGGATGTCTCTTCTGAAGAAATAAGACTTTCACCGGAAGAAACAACAGTTTCCTCTGATGTGTCTGAAGAGGAATAATTGTCTAAACTGTTGTAAAACGCTCCACTATTAAAGTCTTTTTCAATTATTATTCCAGTACATTACCTGAGGTAATATTTAGAACGTTTGTGTGTTAGATTTTATTTACTATGGTGTAGCATGTTTCTGATTTTGTTTTTGTTTATCCAATTTATTACATTTCTTGTTCTTTTATGTCCCTTTTGTTATGGTCTGTGTTTGGGGGACTTTGATTTTGGCGCTGTGCCTCTAATTCAAGGGTCACCAACATGGTGCTCGCGGGCTCGCAGGCTCGCGGGTAGTGTACTTGCTGTGGGTTATATAGACTTCGGTCCTTCAAGTGCACAAGGGTGCCGTTGAACTAGTTTAGAACACAGCCTGCACTGATGTGGAGCCAGCAGAGCGGAGAACTCTTTCCTGGATTTGGATTTTCATTCCTATTACAACTCTCTTTGCTTAAACTGAGTATGCATGGTAGATTGTGCCAATCCGAGCAGATAGTTAATTCATCTCTGTGTCTGAGACTTGCACCCATGCTAGTAGGCTTACGCTTCTGACCAACCATATTTGCTTAGGGTTACAAAAGTCCGCAAAACAGTGTAAACACAAAGATCACAGAGACGACGTCTTAACACAAGGTTAACATGCTAAATATATACATATATATATATGTGTGTGTGTGTGTATATATATATATATATATATATATATATGTATATGTATGTATATATGTGTATGTATGCATATATATATATATGTGTGTGTGTGTATATATGCAAAAAAGCCCCAAACCATGATGCACCCTCCACCATGCTTCACAGTGGGGATGAGGTGTTGGTGAGCTGTTCCATTTTTCCTCCACACATGACGTTGTGTGTTCCTCCCAAACAATTCAACTTTGATTTCATCAGTCCACAAAATATTTTGCCAAAACATCTGTGGAGTGTCCAAGTGCCTTTTTGTGAACATGAAACGAGCCACAATGGTTTTTTTAAACAGCAGTGGCTTCCTCCTTGGAGTCCTCCCATGAACACCATTCTTGGCCATTGTTTTACATGTAGTTGTTGTGTGCACAGAGATATTGGACTGTGCCAGTGATTTCTGTAAGTCTTTAGCAGACACTCTAGGTTTTTTTTTACCTCTCTGAGTATTTTGCGCTGAACTCTTGGCGTCATCTTTGGTGGACGGCCACTCCTTGGGAGAGAAGCAACAGTGCCAAACTCTCTCCATTTGTAGACAACTTCTCTGACTGTCGATTGATGAACATCCAGACTTTTAGAGATGGTTTTGTATCCTTTCCCAGCTTTATACAAATCAACAATTCTTGATCGCAGGTCTTCAGACAGCTCTTTTGAGCGAGTCATGGTGCACATCAGACAATGCTTCTCATCAAGACACTTCTTACCAGGTGTGTGTTTTATAGTGGGCAGGGCAGCGTTAAGACACTCATTGATTGGGCACACACCGCCTCTGCCTCTGCCTCTGATTGGGCACATACCTGATTTAAATTGTTTGGTAAAAATTGGTTTCAATTGCTCTTTAAGTCTCCTTAGGCAGAGGGTTCAGTTACTTATTCCTCCCCCTTGTGTCATTGTTTGCATGCTATCCTCAATAAAATATGAAAACCTATAAAAGTTTAGGTGGTTTTAGTTAAAGCAGACACTGTTTTTTCATCTGTGTGATTTTGACAAAGATCAGATCACAGTTGATGGTGATTTTATGCAGAAATATGAGAAATTCCAAAAAGTTCAGATACTTTTTCATACCACTGTAGGTACTGTCAATCACTGGAATATTAAGTCGAGAGAACTGGTCAAGCACGAAGCAAGAACCAGGGGTCAGAGAGAAAGCCGAGGAGCAAAGTCACAGTGAAACCAATCTGCTGACCTCAGAGGGAAGCGCACCACGCCCATTTATAGCTGGCTGCTTTGCTGATTGCAGATTGGGACCAGGTATCATGGTGGGAGTGTTTGCATAAGACCCAAGTATGAAGGAGACCGAAGGAAGGTTCAACTATTTATTAAACATTCAGTACTGGAAAAATACTGGAAAGCGTGTGCAAGCAGGCTGGAATGGTTGGAGAAAAGTGTCCGGTGTGATGTGCGATAGGAGAGTGTCAGCAAAAATGAAGGGAAAAGTGTACAAGACTGTGGTGAGGCCAGAGATGTTATATGGCTTAGAAACAGTGGCGCTGAGGAAAAGGCAGGAGGCAGAGCTGGAGGTAGCGGAGATGAAAACGTAGAGGTTCTCTCTGGGAGTAACGAGGATGGATAGAATCAGAAATGAGTATATCAGAGGGACAGCCCGTGTAAGATGTTTTGGAGACAAAGTCAGAGAGGCAAGATTGAGATGGTTTGGACATGTACAGAGGAGGGATAGTGAGTATATTGGCAGTAGGATGCTGAGGTTGGAACTACCAGGCAGAAGGCCTCGAGGAAGACCAAAGAAGAGATTTATGGATGTGGTGAAGGAAGACATGAAGGTCGTTGGAGTCAGAAAACAAGATGCAGAGGACAGGGTGAGATGGAGGTGGATGAATTGCTGTGGCGACCCCTGAAGGGAGCAGCCGAAAGTAAAAGAAGTCAGTACTGGAAATCACTAGAAAACGCAGAATGGAGGGAATTGGTCATGCACGAAGCTCCGGCCAGGGATCAGAGAGAACGTCGAGGAACAGAGTCACGGGAATCAATCTTCTGGCAGCGGAGAGAAGCATGCCGCTCCCATTTATAGCTGGCTGCCGCTGATTGCCGATTAGAACCAGGTGTGCTCCGCTCAGAAACTCCTCTACTGGCGACTGCCATGCCTCTCGTTCGCACCTGCAATAAATGAAGGAAAAGTTAGTGTCTCCAGCCAGCACAGACCATGACAGTACCCCCCCCCCCTTTAAGGGGCGCCATCTGGCGCCCGACCAGGCTTGTCCGGGAGCTGGCCATAGAACTCTAACAGGTCCGGGTCCAGGATTAGGGAGCGGGGAACCCATGACCACTCTTTGGGACCATCCCCCTCCCAGTCCACTAATTACTGGAAGCCTCGGCCCCACCTGTGCACATCGAGGATCTTGTTGACCGTGTATGCGGGATGTCTGTCAATCAGTTGGGGAGGAGATGGTGGGGGTCAGAGGGGGGTGTGGAGGGGACTTTCTACCACCAGCTTGATTAGGGAGACATGAAACACTGGGTGCACCTTGAGTGAGGGTGGGAGTCTTAGTCGGACGGCGCTGGGGTTTATGATTTTTTCAATTGCGTAGGGCCCAATATATCGGGGAGATAGTTTCTTCGATTCAACTTGCAGGGGCAGGTCCCAGGAGGAGAGCCACACTTTTTGCCCGACCGTGTAGGGAGGTGCCGGGGTTCGGTGGCGATCGGCAATCCTCTGGTTTCGAGCCACCGTTCGCTCCAGGGCAGCCTGTGCTTCCTTCCAGACCCGACGTAATCTGTGGAATAGGAGGCGACGCAGCGCAGGGAGGACCCGAGGCTTTGGTTCATGCGTTCTGCCTGCCCATTCGAATGGGGGTGGTAATCCGAGGTCAGATTGCAGGAGACTCCCAAGGTGTCGCAGAATGCCTTCCAGACTCTGGATGCAAATTGGGGGCCCCGGTCTGACACGATGTCCTGGGGAATGCCATGGAGACGGAAGACGTGTTGGATCAGGAGACCCGCTGTTTCTATTGCCGAGGGGAGTTTGGGTAAGGCAACGAAATGGACCGCCTTGGAGAACCGGTCCACTACTCTTAGGATGACAGTGTTGCCCTCAGACGGGGGTAACCCGGTGATGAAATCCACCGCTATGTGCGACCAGGGGCGATGGGGAACGGGTAAGAGTTGGAGGAGACCCGTGGACGCACGATGGGAGGACTTGCACCGGGCACAGGTGACGAAGCTCCCACAAACAAATAGGGATATTGTCGGCTGCCATCGTTGGCCACCAGAAGCGTTGACGGAGCAGGAAAAGAGTTCGGTGGGCTCCGGGGTGGCAGGCTAACTTTGAGGTGTGGGCCCACTGGAGTGCTAGGGTTCTGGCTGGTGGGGGAACGTATGTCGGCCTTGAGGGCACCCGACGGGCTCTGGTTCCCCTGATGAGCATCCCGAACTAGTTGCTCTACCTCCCATTGGGCAGCTCCAAGTATGCAGGAGGAGGGCAGGATGGTTTCTATGATTGAGTCTTCACCCGAGGCGAACTGCCTGGAGAGAGCATCTGGCTTAGTGTTCCGGGAGCCTGGTCGGTAGGTCGGTTGAACCTCCCCAAGTAGAGTGACCAACGCACCTGTGGGAGTTCAACATCTTGGCCGTACGGAGGTAGACCAGATTCTTATGATCGGTTCAGACCACGAAAGGGTGAGCTGCTCCCTCCAGCCAGTGCCTCCATTCCTGGAATGCCAAGACTACTGTCAGCAGCTCACGATTCCCAACATCATAATTCCGTTCTGCTAGGGACAAGCGACGGGAGAAGGCGGCGCATGGGTGGAGCTTCTGGTCTGTGGGGGACCGTTGGGAGAGGACCGCCCCCACCCCTGAGTCCGAGGCGAAGACTTCTACCACGAACTGCAGCGTGGGGTCTGGGTGGATCAGTACGGGCGCGTGGATGAATTTCGCCTTCAGCTTGTCGAACGCCACCTGGGCACTAGGAGACCACTGGAACGGGGTCTTGGGTGATTTTAACCGTGTGAGAGGGGCTGCTAGGCGGCTGTAGTCCCGCACAAACTGGCGGTAGAAGTTCGCGAAAACCCCAGAAACTTCTGCAGCTGTTTCCGCGTCCCTGGAGTCGGCCACTCCGCCACTGCCGTCACTTTCGCATTGTCAGGTCCTATCCGCCCCTTCTCCACGATGAACTCCAGGAACGAGACTGAGGGAACATGTTACTCGCACTTTTCTGCCTTCGTGAATCTGTTCTCCAGGGGCCTCTTTAGTACCATCCTCACGTGGTGGAGATGTTCGTCTTGGTCCTTGGAGAAAATCAGAATGTCATCTCGGTAGACGTATATGAAGTGGTTCAGCATGTCCCTAAGCACGTCATTGACCAGAACTTGGAAGACTGCCGGGGCGTTGGTTAGTCCAAACGGCATGACCAGATACTCGAAGTGCCCCAAGAGCATGTTGAAGGCCGTCTTCCACTTGTCCCCCTCCCGAATTCGGACTAGGTGGTAGGCATTTCTCAGGTCCAGCTTGGAAAAGACTGGCATCGTGGAGAAGGGTGAAGGCTGAATCGATTAGGGGGAGCGGGAATTTATTTTTTACAGTTACCTGGTTCAAACCTGTGTAGTCTATGCAAGGTCTCAGGGTCTTTACCTTCTTCTCGACAAAGAAGAAGCCGGCCCAATCGGGGAGGATGAGGGCCGAATGAGACCTGCAGCCAGCGACTTGGTGATGTAGGCCTCCATGGTGTCTTTCTCCGGCTTAGAGAGGTTGCAGAGTCGCTGGGACGGGAGCGTGGCATCCTGAAGTAGGTTGATGGCGCAGTCGTATGGTCGATGCAGGTGTAAGGAGCGAGCCCGGTCCTTGCTGAAGACTTCTTGCAGATCGTGATATTCCTTGGGCACGCCGGAACAGGCCAGATCCTCCAGGTCAACCGGGGTTTGTTATGCTTAGGGAAGAGAGAGAGGCAGGGAGAACAAACCGTTCCAGGTATTCTTGGTGATTACATGATAGTGTGAGCTTCACTGGCCTGGTCTTGTGCGTGACGCGGGCGATGCGTCGGCCATCTATGGCCACCACCTCCTTGGGGGTATCGAGTTCCACCACGGGGAGCGCGTGGAGTGCAACCATCTCCGGATCGATAAAGTTCGCGTCAGCACCTGAGTCAATGAATACATCTACAGGATGAGAGTGTTGTGCAGAGTGTAGCGTACCTGGAACTCGTAGGCGCTTCCCGGTTGTCGAGGAGGATCCTCGCGTCGCTGGTGGACTCTGGCACTGGGCAAGGTAATGGCCCTTACCGGGGCAGTAGGTGCAGAGGCCGTCATTCAGACGCCGTTGCCTCTCTTCGGCTGTCAGTCGGGTGCGGTTCACGTGCATAGGCTCTGGGTCATCATTATCCCTCGGGGGGGGGTGGCGAGTGCGTTCGAGGTGGGGTCCACTTCCGGGATCTATCCCTCTCCCTCAGCCGGTAGTCCAATCTCGTGGACAAGGCGATTAATCCCTCCAGCGTGGTCGTCTCGTCTCGGGCTGCGAGCTCATCTTTCAGTCGTTCGTCGAGCCCTTGCAGGAAGGCCCCCGAAGCGCGGGGTTGTTCCAGCCGCTCTCGATGGCAAGAATCCGGAATCGGATGGCGTATTCTGACACTGATTGTGCGCCTTGACGGATTCAGAGGAGCTGGGAGCTCGCCTTCTCACCTTTCACGGATGATCGAACACCTTCTTCATTTCTTGCATGAACCGTTCGGCCTGGGAGCATAATTCCGGGGTGTGGGTAGCGACTGCCAGTGCCTTGGACGAGGCTTGCTCCGTAAGTAAGCTCATGATGAAAGCGGTTCTTCCTTGATCTGTGGCATATGTGAGCGGCTGCTTGCTGAAAACGAGCGAGCACTGGTGGAGGAACTGTGCGCAGGAGCCGATCGCGCCCGAATACCTGGCTGGCGTGGGGATGAGTGGTTTTCGGTGTGCGGGGAGTAACGCTGGCGCTGCTGCCGAAACAGAGGGTGAAGGGTGCGGGGGCGGGGTCATGGCAGCAAGATGAGCGGCAACGGTGTCCATCCTTCCGCAGAGTTGCGCCAAGCTGGTGGGGATGTGCTGGAGGGTAGCCACCATTTGGTGCAGGGTGGAGTCATGTCGTCCCAACAGGGCTCCCTGGACGGACAAGGCTTGCCGGAGCTGAGCGGTCTCTGCTGGGTCCATGTTCAGGTCAGAAGATTCTGTCATGGTGGGAGTGTTTCCGTAGGACCCAAGGATGCAGGAGACCGAAGGAAGGTTCAACGATTTATTAAACATTCAGTACTGGAAATCACTAGAAAACGCAGAATGGAGGGAACTGGTTGTGCACGAGGCCCGGGCCAGGGATCAGAGTGAATGTCGAGGAAACGAGTCACGGGAATCAATGTTCTAACAGCTGCTGCTGATTGCCGATTAGGACCAGGTGCACTCCGCTCAGAATTTCCTCTACCGGCGACTGCCACGCCCCTCGTCCGCACCTACAATGAATTAAGGAAAAGTTAGTGTCTCCAGCGAGCACAGACCATGACACCAGGTGCGCTCAGCTCGGAAACTTGCCTCCCGGCAACCGCCACGCCCCTCGCCAGCACCTGCAATGATTAAGGAAGAGTTAGTTCCGCCAGCCAGCACAGACCATAACACATTGCACACCAACTGAAATATTTCAGGTCTTTTATTGTTTCAAAACTGATGATTTTGGCATACAGCTCATGAAAACCCAAAATTCCTATCTCGTAAAATTAGCAGATCATGAAAAGGTACTCTAAACGAGCTATTAACCTAATCATCTGAATCAACCAATTAACTCTAAACACCTGCAAAAGATTCCTGAGGCTTTTAAAAACTCCCAGCCTGGTTCATTACTCAAAACCGCAATCATGGGCCATCTGCTGAAAAGCTTTATGTAGATGGAAATTTCATTTTTCAGCACGTGCCAAAACCACTGGTAAATGATTGACTGACCATGGTATTACTGTGCTCAATTGGCCTGCCAACTCTCCTGACCTGAACCCCATAGAGAATCTGTGGGATATTGTGAAGAGAAAGTTGAGAGACACCAGACCCAACACTGTGGATGAGCTGAAGGCTGCTATCGAAGCATCCTGGTCCTCCATAACACCTCAGCAGTGCCACAGGCTGATTGCCTCCATGCCACGCCGCATTGAAGCAGTCATTCCTGCAAAAGGATTTCTGACCAAGTATTGAGTGCATAACTGAACATAATTATTTGAAGGTTGACTTTTTTTGTATTAAAAGCACTTTTTTATTGTTCGGATGAAAAATGCTAATTTTTTTAGATAGGGAGTTTTGTTTTTTCTTTACTTTTTTGCCAAAATTATCAATATTAAACAATAAAAGGCTTCAGTTGCGGGTCATGAATTTAAAATATATGAAAGTCTAATGTTTATCAGTACATTGCAGAAAATAATGAACTTTATCACAATATGCTAATTTTTTGAGAAAGACTAGTGCCTTGCTGACTAAGTTTACAAAATGGTTGTTTAAACATTAAGAGCATTTTGTTGGTAGAACACTTTAGTGAAATAATCCAACGGAGGGCTAGGTCTGGTTTGCAATTTTGATTTTTATAATTCCAACAAGAATGCAAAATGATAACGCATGTAAAAGGACACTGCTCATTCATTTTGGTGAACCAATTCAGATAAGATATTCAGAGCAGAACGGTGTGTTGCCCCAATAATAAAACATTTAAAGAACCGCTAGACTATTAGTCTACCTTACAACCTTGTTGCCCTGTAGAGTACTTTCATTTACACAATTTTTTCCGAGATCAATAAAGGATTCTGATTAATAAATGATAATTGCAGTTTCAAAAACCCCCAGTGCAGCTAACTGGGTTATCAAAGGCGGGCCATGTCTCTCACTGTCTATGGTGAGAGGCATGTAAAAGAACCATTGCTGACTTTCGTAAAGAGTTGCTGCAAAGCCGTCAGCGTGTTTCTGTCCTTTGCTAAAGGGTTGTGACAGGAAGGGCATCTGAAGTAAAAACCCATGCCAAGTCAAATGTGTGAATCCAATGATTCGCTGTGGCGACTCTCGAGAAAGGGAAAAAGCCAAAAGGAAAAGAATAAAAGTTGCAGTTTCAAAAACATTGTTTAGTTTGATTACTTTGAAATGAAGATATTGCAAATCATTCAACATTAAGGGAACGTGTCCTTATTGTTAGTGTCTTCACCTCCATTTGGAATGAAAATAAAGGTTAAAAGTATCACATTCTCACTGATATATGATAAAAATCAATTTCTCTGAATTACAATGAATTCAATTCCAGTTCCTTTAATTCCAATTCAACTTGTATTCACCATCCTGTCGGGTGGAGTCAATTCAAATTCAATTACGAATTCATTAGTTGATTTGAATTATATTCTGAAATTCTGAATTTTACACCACCCTGATTGTAAACCTCACTCCGATGCTTCGAATGGATCAAAGCATGATGCACCATGTACAACACAATTTACACACAGGTGCGCACACACACACACACACACACACGCACATACAAACACACACACACACCTGCTCTCAGCTCCTTTGCTTGCTGATCACCAGCCTCTCTCCCTCTGTATACACACAGAACTCAAATCAATAGAGCTGTTAATTACACCCAGAATAAACTCATCCATGCTTCCTGATGCTTTCCCTGACTCCCTCTCCACCTGCAGAAGTGCAGGATCACACTATCGCTGCCATAAGATTACTGACTTCTCATTTATTTTCAGTGTTTATTAGCATTTCCGGTTTAATGTTCTTTAATGTCTTTATTCTTGATGCATTAGAAATGAAATATTCATATTTACATTATTTATTGCGTCCATATGGAAGGAATAACTTAACCAAATATTTTACTGTTAATAAAACGCTTACAGACAAAAATTGACATCACATTATTAGATTCTGTTTATTGGACGTAAAAGTGAAAGGATTGTGGTAGTTAAACACAGTAACGAGTGAATATAAATCATTAAAATTCTGTGTATAATGTTGTGCAGTAAAGTCCAGAGAAAGAGATCAGAACCACCAGCACCCAGCTATATCTCCATGAAGAGTGAAGCGTCTATGGATCCCCCTCTGAGGTTTAAAGATGGAACCTCATCACGTCTACACAGGTAACATCTCCTCACTGTTAATATCACTGAGAAAGTCACAGTTAAAGCAAAATTTACCCAGATAAACAAAATAAATAATAAAGCACTGCAACTTCATCTTTATTGAAGTCATTATTAAGACGTTCTGAGGTTCTTCAGTCATTATTCTGATCTCCTTCATACAAAACTTTAAAATTAATTCAGTGATGATCTTCATCATGTTTGCATCATTAAAAGACCTATAATGCAGGTGTCCTTCAGGTAAATCTCAACATTTACTAAAAATACATGAAACAGTAACATCCATCATCCCTGAGCGTCCCATCCTCATCCCTGTCCCTCCAACAATGATTCTTTTATCCGTCCTCTTTATATTTTACTCTGCTTCAGTTCCACAGTAAAGTTCCTCTTTCACTAGTGAATATCGATGTGCCTTATCCTCCATTATCACTTCATTTTGGATCAAATAAACCAAACAAAAGGAAACCAGCCCTGCTCATGTGGTGTTTGTTAGATCTCTACTACGGCTTGTTTTGGTTCTCTACCTGTTCACAATAAGAGATGGCATGTGTGAAGAAATGATCTTTCACATGTGTAAGAACTTGGCAGTGCAACACTGATTGGTAGAAAGACTAAAAGTCTGAGATCGAGTGCTAAACAGAAGAATGGATACGATTTCAAGAGAAATCAAAAAAAGTAGCAACATTTCACTCTGACACACACATGTGTACGTACGTACACACACACACACACACACACACACACACGCACACGTTTGAAGTTTTTTCCTCTGTTCACATCCTCCGAATCTGCTCTGACCTGATTCCAGTGCAGCAGCCATGATGGATGAGGTGATAATTCTGCATCTCACTGCGTTGTTTACTAATATCATGATGTCCATTACTGGGGTGTCTGACCCTCACGTAAAGGACCATTTAAAGGGTTTCATAAAGACATCAGGGACGATTCCACTCCGTTTCCAAGAGATAACCCTGAATTTCATCTTTATTTAATTTTCCTGATTAGCAAATGGGCTCCTTTCAAACATTCCACAAAGTCCCCGCCCAGAGTAAACCCCTCCTCCTCTTAAAGCTGCTCCGCAGACTGTATTTCTCTTTAGTAAACTATCATTTTAACTTTAATTATTACTCACCCCATCTCCTCTGTCTGGGAACAGTTTTTAAATATCACCAGGAGATAAATTATATCTTTATTCGTACATGACTTGTGCTGTTGAATTCCACCAGATCCATGAATTCCACAGCCTGTGTCTTTATAACCACATATGAGTGTTTTATTGAAATCTAAACTGTTTCCTTCTCTTATAGCGCTTTTCTCTCAAGTGTAAACATAATAGTAATATAGACATCAACACATGTAGATACAGCCCGAGTCAAAATGATGGACAGAATCTGATGGTCTCCTACGGTCACTGATTCTGAAACTCTACACACACAACAAAAACACCAGAAATACAAAGAAAGCATCACAGTGCTTCTTGCTTTCCTTTTGGCTGTTCCCTTCAGGGGTCGCTACAGCGAATCATCTGCCTCCATCTCACCCCATCCTCTGCATCTTCTTCTCTTACACCAACTGCCTTCATGTCCTCCTTCACCACATCCATGAATGGTCTCTTTGGTCTTCCTCTAAGCCTTCTGCCTGGTAGTTCCAACCTCAGCATCCAACTACCAATATGTTTACTATCCTTCGTCTGTACATGTCCAAACCATCTCAGTCTCTGACTTTGTCCCCAAAACGTCTTACATATGCTGTCCCTCTGATGTGCTCATTCCTGATCCTATCCATCCTCGTTACTTCCAAAGAGAACCTCAACATTTTCATCTCTGATACCTCCAGCTCTGCCTCCTGTCTTTTCCTCAGCGCCACTGTTTCTAAACCATACAACATCGCTGGCCTCAACACCGTCTTGTACACTTTTCCTTTCATTCTTGCGATACCTTCCGATCACACATCACACCGGACACTTTTCTCCAACCATTCCAACCAGCCTGCACACGCTTCTTCAGCTCTTTCCCACACTCTCCACTGCTCTGGATTGTGGCGCCTAAGTACTGAAAATCCTCCACCTTCCTTATCTCTGCCCCCTGTCACCTCACCATTTCTCTTGGGTCCTTGTCGTTCATACACATGTACTGTCTTACTGAGGATAACCTTCATTCCTCACCTTTCCAGGGCATACCTCCACCTCTAGAGTTTCCTGCACTATTCTCTGCTCTCACTACAGATCACAATGTCATCTGCAAACATCATAGTCCATAGGGAATCTTGTCTAACCTCGTCTGTCAGCCTGTCCATCACCATAGCAAACAAGAAGGGGCTCAGAACTGACCCTTGATGCAGTCCCACCTCCACCTTGAATTCTTCTGTCACACCGACAGCACACCTCACCACTGTCTTACATCTCTCATACATGTCCTGCACCACTCTAACATACTTCACTGCCACTCCAGACTTCCTCATACAATACCACAGTTCTTCTCTCGGCACCCTGTCATATGCTTTCTCCAGATCCACCAAGGCACAATGCAACTCCCTCTGGCCCTCTCCGTACTTCTCTATTAACATCCTCAAGGCAAACACTGCATCTGTGGTGCTCTTTCTTGGCATGAAACCAAACTGTTGTTCACAAATGCTGACGTCTGCCCTTAGTCTAGCTTCCACTATTCTTTCCCATAACTTCATCGTATGGCTCATCAACTTTATCCCTCTGTAGTTGCGACAACTCTACACATCTCCCTTGTTCTTAAAAATGGGCACTGTAAGGAAGACTCTGTCCCAACTCCCTCGTCTCTAAGCTCGTCTGTATCTCTGTGTCTCGATGTCAGAGTTCTCCGGGAACAGACAATGCCAAACCACACGAGTGAAATCAGTCTGGTTTATTCATCAGCTGCTCAGTGTGCTTCACTGGGCATAAAGCTTTTATACAGTGGAGGTGTGTGCGAAAAAGTTGTTACAAAGTCACATTTCTTTGTTCACAGCCTAAAAGTGGTACCGTAACTCACATTGCATGATAAGAAACCATAAAGCACATTCCTGTGTCTTAGGGGCGGGCGTTTACTACTCTGTAAACATTATCCTTATCTTGAGTGTAAGAATGCAGCCTTGTAAAACATCACAACAGCAATAAAAAAGTCCACGGTTATAAGCACAGGAATGCTGGCAATAATACAATGGATAAGGATAAACAAGAATGTGACCTTACAGGCACCATCACACTTCTCTTCCATTTCTCCGGCATCCTCTCACTCTCTAAGACCTTGTTTAATGTTCTTGTCAGAAAATCACCCCTGATATGAGGTTTTTACTTCGAGGAACATTGGAAGTATTTGTGGCTGTTTGATTGACAATGTACTTGAATCTTTATTTTATTTTATTTTTCCATATTTTAGCAAAGCAAGCCAGCCACTTTTATTACTCTTTTTTTGTTTCAACGAGCTCCTTGGGCTGGTGAATGAACTAACTCACCAAATGAGAAATTAAGTTGCCTCGGGCAACCGGACCACTGCGAATTTCCAGCTGTGTTTTTCATGAAAATCTAACCGTTCCCACTTTATCTGCAATTTTTCAGTTCTTTTCAAAATAAATAATATTTGTAAATAAAAATAAATGTTAGTTACAAACAGTAAAGAGTGAATATAAATAATTAAAGTTGTGTGTATAATGTTGTTCAGTGAAGTCCAGAGAAAGAGATCAGAACCACCAGCACCTAGCTGTATCTCCATGAAGAGTGAAAGGTCTATGGCTCCTCCTATGAGGTTTAGAGATGAAACCTCATCACTTCTACACAGGTAACATCTCCTCACTGTTAATATCACTGAGAGTCTCAGTTAAAGCAAAATATACTCAGATAAACAAAATAAATAATAAAACACTGCAACTGTAGTGTATTTGTTCATATCTCAAACAGCTCAACAGGAAATGATAAAGAATAGTTAAAGTGAAAACAAATTTTTTTGGTTGTTTATTTTTCCTCCACTTCATGATGTTACTTCATCCTGTTGTATTTATAATAATAATAATAATAATCATAATAATAATCAGGTATAATTTTTGTTGACAGTGCTGTCCAGGCAGAAGAAGGAATAGAAAAGATGATCCCAAATCCAGGGTAAGATCAAACCCAACAACACGACTGTCACTGACACACTGGGGTTATAAACCTCTCTGCTGTTATTAACTACAGATCAGATTATAGAAATCATACAGTAGATTAAAACCCAGGGTGAGCTCTCTGTGGTAACAGCTCAGAAATAATGTGAGATTAAAGTGTAATTATTGGACTCACCACATCTTCCTACTTCACCATATCACAGACTCGACCCAGAATCTGCTGCTAGAAATGAATTCCAGAAAAAGTTCCAGTTGAATCTGATGAAGAAGTTTGAGTGTTTGAATGGAGTGATGATGAACGTGGGAACCCAAACCCTCCTGAATGAGATCTACACAGAGCTCTACATCACCGAGGGAGACGGTGGAGACATCAATCAAGAACATGAGGTGAGACGGATCGAGGCAGCATCCAGGAGAACAACAGCAGAGGAAACACCAATCAAATGTAACAACATCTTTAAACCCTTATCTGAACAAGACGAACCCATCAGAACCGTGCTGACGAAGGGAGTCGCTGGCATCGGAAAGACCGTCTCTGTGCGGAAGTTCATTCTGGATTGGGCTGAAGGGAAAACCAATCAGGACGTCCAGTTGATATTTCCACTTTCTTTCAGAGAGCTGAATCTGATGAAGGACCAGAAACTGAGTCTGACAGCGCTCCTTCATGTCTGTTTTAAGGAAACAAAAGAAACAGAAATGTCCAGTTTTGAAAAGGTTCTGTTCATTTTTGACGGATTGGACGAGTGTCGTTTTCCTCTGGATTTCCGGAACGCAATAAGAGTGAGTGATCTAACTGAATCAGCATCAGTGGATGTGCTGCTGATAAACCTGATCAAAGCGAACTTGCTTCCCTCTGCCCGCATCTGGATAACCTCCCGACCAGTGGCAGCTGATCAGATCCCCTCTGAGTGGGTCCATCGAGTCACAGAGGTACGAGGGTTCACTGACTCCCAGAAGGAGGAGTACCTCAGGAAGAGGATCAGTGATCAGAACCTGGCCAAGAACATCATCACACACCTGAAGTCATTAAGAAGCCTCTACATCATGTGCCACATCCCCATCTTCTGCTGGATTGCTGCCGCTGTTCTGGAGAGAATGTTGGGTGAAGCGGAGAGAGGAGAGTTCCCCAAGACTCTGACTGAAATGTACACACACTTCCTCTTCATTCAGATCAACATCATCAGAGAAAAATACTCAAAGAAGCAGGAGTGTGATGAAGCGATGCTTCTTAAACTGGGACGACTGGCTTTTCAGCAGCTGGAGGAAGGAAACCTGATCTTCTATGATGAAGACCTGAGAGCGTGTGGCATTGATGTGAGAGAAGCAGCAGTGTACTCAGGTGTGTGTACGCAGATCTTCAGAGAGGAGTTTGGGCTTCACCAGAGTAAAGTGTACTGTTTTGTACATCTGAGCATTCAGGAACACCTCGCAGCTCTGTATGTGCACCTGACCTTCATGATGGAAAAGAGGAATGTTTTTGAAAAGAATCAGGACTTGAAATTGTGGAAAAACAAAATTAAAACTAAAACGAGAATGAAAGAAATTCCAATCTCACATTTACACCAGAGTGCTGTAGATCAGACCTTAAAGAGTCGGACTGGACATCTGGATCTGTTCCTTCGCTTTCTTTTGGGTCTCTCATTAGAGTCCAGTCAGAAACTCTTACATGCCTTAGGAACACAGACAGCAAGTGACTCCCAGAGCAGAGAGGAAACAGTTCAGTACATTCAGAAGAACATCAGTAAAAATCTTCCTCCAGAGAAATCCATCAATCTGATCCACTGTCTGAATGAACTGGGTGATCATTCTCTACAGGAGGAAATCCAACACTACCTGAAATCTGAAAAACAAAGTAAACTCTCTTCCTCTCAGTTGTCTTCTCTGATGTTTGTGTTACTGACATCAGCAGAGGAACTGGAGGAATTCGACCTGAGTAAATATTTCAGGAGCGAGAAGATAACAGAAACCGTTCTTGTGAAGATGATTCCTGTGGTTGCAGCTTCCAGAAAAGCAATGTAAGTGAATCTGAATCCAACTGTTCTACTGTTACAGTGTCAGAGAGAGAAACTGGGAATACACTGATAAATATGTTCTGTGGGATGTTTGGATCTGAAGGTGATGCAGGGCAGAGTTAATGTAAATACATCAGAGAGAGATTAGAGAATAAAAATCAGTTGAACACATGAAAGATTAAAGGGAGGAATTAAATGTGGAATTCAGCAGATTTCATTCAGAAGGGAAAATGTTCGATAAGTGAAAAGAGTGTCAGCCAGAGTGATTAGAAATTGAAGGCGTGATGTTCTATGTTGTTAGTGCTTATGCCCCACAGGCAGGATGTGAGCTAGAAGAGAAGGAGAGATTCTGGAGTGAGTTAGATGAAGTGATGCAGAGTACCCCCCAGAGGTGAAAGAATGGTCATTGGTGCAGACTTCAATGGACATCTTGGCGCAGGAAACAGAGGGGACAAGTAAGTGATGGGCAGGTTTGGTATCCAGGACAGGAATGCAGAAGGACAGATGTTGGTGGATTTTGCAAAAAGGATGGAAATGTCTGTGGTGAATACTTTCTCCCAGAAGAGAGAGGAGCATAGGCTAACTTATTAAAGCGGAGTTAGAAGCACACAGGTAGACTACATCTTGTGTAGGCGATGTAATTTGAAGCAAGTTAGTGACTGCAAAGTAAATTATCAATATTAAAACAATAAAAGGCCTGAACTACTTCAGCGGTGTGCAATGAATCTAAAATATATTAAAGTCTAATGTTTATCAGAACATTGCAGAAAATAGTGGGTGAGAGTGTTGCCAAACAGCATAGAATGGTGGTGTGCAGGATGACGCTGATGGTGAGGAAGGTGAAGAAGGCAAAGGCAGAGCAGAAGACAAAGTGGTGGAAGCTGAAAAAGGAAGAATGTCGTGTTGTCTTCAAGGAAGAGTTGAAACAGATTTTGGGTGGCCAGGAAATGCTTCCAGATGACTGGACAACTACAGCTAATGTGATCATTTAATTATTTCATCACATAATTTATTACATTTCTTGTTCTTTAATGTCCTGTGTTTTGAGGGACTTTGATTCTGTCGCTGTGCCTCTTACTAATTGTTTACTCTCCGCTTCTGCTGAGGGGCGTAGCTGAGCTGCTCGAAAGCAACCACCTGAATTCACTATTCTCATTTACTCCCAATAAACAAAAGCACGCTCACTCTGCGCCAGAGGATTAACTCGCATCACATCACCGCTTCTTTGGTTTGTAACGCTCTCTAACTCTCTCACTCTAAAACTCTGTTTTGTACTCGCTCCGGCTGAGGGGCATGGCTGAGCTGCTCGGACTTAATGCAGTTAATACCTGAATTTAGTCATCTCATGCCTAATGTAATACCTTCCTCTAGTGGGCATTTTTGAAAAGTACAGTGCTGTATGTTTTTCAAAGAAAATGCATTTAAAGATGTTTTTATATGCATGCTATAGGTGGCACGGTGGCGTAGTGGTTAGCACGTCCATTGCACAGCAAGAAGGCCTGGGTTCGATTTCCGGCCTGGGCGTTTCTGTGTAGAGTTTGCATGTTCTCTTCGTGCTTGCGTGAGTTTCCTCCGGGTGCTCCGGTTTCCTCCCACAATCCAACGACATGCACAGTAGGTTAATTGGCCATTCTGAATTGCCCGCAGGTTCGTATCGTGCAGAAGGCAATGGCAAACCACTGCACTAATCCTGCCAAGAAAACCTCCATGAAGATGATAACCAGGGCGTTATCCTTCATGGCGGGTCGCCAATGGTCGTCCTACGACTCAGGCACTAGATAGATAGATATGTATGCTTTACAATGTTTATATTTTATTATCAATAAATATCAAAGTAAAAAAGAAATTCTTAATCATTGACATTTTATGACATTGATACTGAATTAATGAGTAAGATTGTATATAGAAATTGTTTAAGAAGCATATTTTAGCACATGTAATGAAGACATAGTATTTTACTTCTGGCTGCTGATTCGCGTATGTAACGTGATACATGGGGTTTTACTTTCGGGTACAGAACTCGCGGATTATCTTCACTCGCAGGGGTGGGGGGGACCGAACCCTCGCGAATATCAAGGGCCTACTGTACACCAATTTTGTATATAATATGTGTTAAAAGTAAAAGAAAATTATTTACCTTTTTTAAAAATTTCTCGAACCACCCATGCGACGCTTTAAAGTCCAGGGGTTGCTGGTCCAAAGAACCCTCACCCCTACCCCTACCCTCCTTCACGAGGTCCTTAAATATGGTGGTTGTTTTTTTCCAAAATAATCACCTCCGTCACTGTATCTCCGCTTTTAACACCTCCTTCTACTTCAATAATCACCTCCGTCACTGTAAACTCCGCTTTTAATGCCTCCTTCTGCTTCAATATCCTCCCGATTGTAGAGCGGTTTTTGGCGATACTCCTTTGTGATTTCACTCAACCGAATCCCACTTTCTTATTTTTTAATCATCTCCTGTTTTACTTTTATTGATAACGGAGCCCGCTTCTTCTTTTCAGTCTCACTGGGAATCACTTTCTTGGGGCTCATTTTTAATAACGAAAAATAACGCTGCAGTAAGCACACTCAAAAAAACTCACGAACCAAACAATACAACTCTTCTTCACGCATGTGTCGAACAATGGGTCGAAGGCACACGAAAAGCATTATGGGTACAGTACTGTGTATGGAGATTCAGCTTCCTCCTAGCCAGTGGGAGGCCAGCGTGGCGTGGTGTTGGGAGACACCCAATGGGAAAGCAACTCGCGCATTGTTTAAATGTTTGAATGGCACGTTTGAATTTTTAAGATGGCGCTTTCGTAACATGAGCTTGTTTCGTATCCATAGACAAAAAATTTAGGAAAATGCGTTTCGTAACCTGCATTTTTCATTTAGTGAGATTTTTGTAAAGTGAGGTACCACTGTATATACCGTTATGACACCTGGCGTATAATACCTGAATAAAATACTGCAATTCTATTGATTCCTAGATATCTGGGAAGTGCCTGTGTTAGTCTTTTAGTAAATCCGAAATACGAAACGGGTTTAATTTAATTCAGCGTTATGTTTTTCTCCCCATTGTGGAGAGTTAGTGTTCGGATGAAATGATGTGGACGAGAACAGAACAAATCCCATCCTGTATGAACTCAATCTTCTTCTTCTTTTACTTTCAGCTGCTCCCTTCAGGGGTCGCCACAGCAAATCATCCGCCTCCATCTCACCCTGTCCTCTGCATCTTCTTTTCTGACTCCAACGACCTTCATGTCTTCCTTCACCACATCCATAAATCTCTTCTTTGGTCTTCCTCGAGGCCTTCTGCCTGGTAGTTCCAACCTCAGCATCCTACTGCCAATATACTCACTATCCCTCCTCTGTACATGTCCAAACCATCTCAATCTAGCCTCTCTGACTTTGTCTCCAAAACATCTTACATGGGCTGTCCCTCTGATATACTCATTTCTGATCCTATCCATCCTCGTTACTCCCAGAGAGAACCTCAACATTTTCATCTCCGCTACCTCCAGCTCTGCCTCCTGCCTTTTCCTCAGCGCCACTGTTTCTAAGCCATACAACATTGCTGGCCTCACCACCGTCTTGTACACTTTTCCCTTCATTCTTGCTGACACTCTCCTATCGCACATCACACTGGACACTTTTCTCCAACCATTCCAGCCTGCCTGCACACGCTTCTTCACCTCTTTTCCACACTCTCCATTGCTCTGGATTGTTGAGCCTAAGTACTTAAAATCCTCCACCTTCGTTATCTCTGCTCCCTGTAACATCACCGTTCCTCCTAGGTCCTTCTCATTCACACACATGTATTCTGATTTTCTGAGGCTAACCTTCAGTCCTCTCCTTTCCAGGGCATACCTCCACCTCTCTAGGTTTTCCTGCACTTGTTCTCTGCTCTCACTACAGATCACAATGTCATCTGCAAACATCATAGTCCATGGAGATTCTTGTCTCACCTCGTCTGTCAGCCTGTCCGTTACCATAGCAAACAAGAAGGGGCTCAGAGCTGACCCTTGATGCAGTCCCACCTCCACCTTTAATTCGTCGGTCACACCGACAGCACACCTCACCACTGTCTTACATCTCTCATACATGTCCTGCACCACTCTAACATACTTCTCTGCCACTCCAGACTTCCTCATGCAATACCACAGTTCTTCTCTCGGCACCCTGTCATATGCTTTTCTCAGATCCACAAAGGCACAATGCAGTTCCCTCTGACCTTCTCTGTACTTCTCGATTAACATCCTCAAAGCAAACATTGCATCTGTGGTGCTCTTTCTTGGCATGAAACCAAACTGTTCACAAATGCTAACGTCTGCCCTTAGTCTAGCTTCCACTATTCTTTCCCATAACTTCATTGTATGGCTCATCATCTTTATCCCTCTGTAGTTGCCGCAACTCTGCACTCAATGAGATATTTTATTTTCAATCCCAGATATTTTAGTTCCATCAGCAGGGTATTTCTGTCTCTTCTTCATGTTGGGTTTTTAAAGTAATACTAAAGCACCCCTTTAAGAATATGATATAACTGTTTTTTTGTACTTTGGTACTTTTATTTAAAAACTTTCAGGATTTGATGATGATTTTTTTTCTTCTTGTTATTTCATGATGTTTTTTTTTTATTTCATTCAGTATCAGCTGTGATAGAATTGGAGTGAAAAGTGGGTCAGTTCTGGTCTCAGCGCTCAGCTCAGAAACCTCCAATCTGAGAGAACTGTGTTTGGCTGTGAAAGTACTGGATCTGACCCATAATAAACTCGGCGATTCAAGAGTGAAGGTTCTCTGTATGGTACTGGAGAATCCTGACTCTAAAGTGGAGGCACTGAGGTAAGATCATCTCCCTGAGAGACTCAATGTTCATGGTTTGCCCGGTGCTTGAATGTCTTGAATAGTTTTTGATTTTTATCTTTGGGTCGATCTACACAATAAATGTAGAACATTTTATTAGAACCCTCTGATTTTTGTCTTTTCTATAATGAAATCAGAGAATATCAATGTTTGTCGAGCGTCATCTGCTCACACATTTTTCCAGAAGTTCCACTTTACGACACAAAGTTTTAGAAGGTTCTAGATCAGGGGTGTGCAATCTTATCCGCAAAGGGCCAGTGTGGGTGATGGCCCCACTTCAGAATTGAAACAGTAATGTCCAATCTAGGTTTGTTTCTCTCCTTTTCTTTTGATGATCAGTGATTGGTGGAAACAGGTGGAAGGTGTGGCTATTGTTTGGTTGAAGTGAAAACCTGCACCCACACCGGCCCTTTGCGGATAAGATTGCACACCCCTGTTCTAGATGTTTTACAACACACACGTCTCCTTTTTGGCAGTTTGGTAATGGCATCCCTGGTGACCTTTGCGCTCGCCACGAGTGAATAAATATTTATAAAAAACCTTCAGAGGACTGCACCAACAACCACAATAACAGGCGGTGTATATTTAAAGTAGAATGGCGGGAAAACAGAGACTACAGTGATTGGATAGACAATTTTTTGCAAGGCATGCGGGGAAAAAAAAACATTGGAGTTGGTGCTCTGGAGAGGAGCATTAAAGTCTCTCAAAAATCAAATGTCACCCAATCAAAAAACATGCAAAGACTTTTAAGAACCAAAGAGCATGAGGGGCGTCTGATAATGGACTATGACAAAGGAAATGCAGTCAGAACAAGCACTAAGGAGCGCATTACCATGACTACGTCGAGTGGATCCGCAACCAGTACAGGTGTCGACTCGAAGACAAAGGTAAAGTGTTTACGTTTACATTGATATTTACATTTACAGTTATATTTATATTGACGTTTACAGTTATATTTACATGAACATTTTAGAAACTATGTTCTTCTTGTTCTAGTTTATTAAAATTATTGCATATTTTCCAGCAAAATGATTTAAATTATTTTAATTATTACATTGTAAATGCAGCAGTTGACGATTACAGAATGTTTGTATTGTTCCAATCTTATTCCTAAATCTGAATCCGGATCAGTTTTCAGGAGATTAAAATTATTGTTAAAATTATTAAAATTATTTCACTCTTTGAAAGTCAGAAACAGGATTTCTTGTTGTATTTTACTCTTTTAAGCGCAACTTGAAAATGAAAATTTTCTCCTTGAAAAGTTCCTGAATGACATTTTGCCCCATGTGTGGGAACCAAGAATAATTCACTCAAAGCAGCAGCTGGATCCATTGGTGTTTTCACCTGAAATTTTCTGGAACAGAACAACATGCACAACAAATATATTCATCAAGTGATAATGATTTCATTGACACATTGATTTATTTCTTTAATCTTCTTACAATTACATTCATGTCAATTAAAATACAGGGATTCCTCACTTTCCGTGGTTAATGGGGACCCCACCGGCCGCTCGCTACCGCTAATTTCCACGAAGTAGGGTCGACCCCTGACTGACGTATACGTACATGTATATGTGTATATAATATCAATAAATATATATGCTATAAATGCTTATAACAGGAATTAAACAATAAAAAATAATGCATACAATGTAAATAAAATATAAATACACGCCCATATAGACGCGTGCACACACACAGATACACGCACACTCACTCAGCTGTGCATCTCACCTAAAAATATAAGTAGTTTTGTTGGGTTGTTTTTTTGTTTTTGTCCGTTTGTTTTTTTTTGTTTTTTTTTACATAATTGGCCTTATTTTGCAGTGTTTTCTTTAACTTGTCCCCCTATTTGTCATTAATTACCTTATTTTTTAATTACATGAAAATGTATTAATTTATTTTTTAAAAACTGCAATGCACTGAGGCCGCATGAATTGAAATGCGAAGTAGCGAGGGATCCCTGTGTGTGTGTGTGTGTATGTATATATATATATATATATATATATATATATATATATATATATACACACACACACACACGCACATGCACACACACCGTATTCGACGTAATAAGTGCCCTGCTCCAACAACAAGTGTCCCCCCCCCAATATTTTTGAACTTGCGTCTCATAAATGCCCATGTGTAATGAGAGCAAAATGGTAGATCAAACTTACCAATTTTGTTCGATCGGTCTCTGTAACCATAAAATGAGGCATTCACTGCCTGTAAAAGTGATTTTACACGGTATTTCAAGACCCTCTGCCACTGGGGAATGTCTATAATGTAACAACACATTTGATTGTTCTGCCGTGCCTTAAAAACAGGAAAATATTTTGCTGTGTTCTCTTGGTAAATGTCCAACAACCGCTGAAACCATTAGAAACTGCTACAGCAAAACTATGGGATGCTCTGAATGAATGGAACAATGATCGAGACATGGAAATATCAGAAAGTGATGACGAGGATTTTTCACCCGACTCTCCTGCTCACTAACATCATACATTTAAGCACGTTTATGTTCGTGTTGATTGGTTCAATGTGCCATGTGCTAAAGTTGACATTCATGTTGATTGGCTCGATTTCAGGGAAAATGTTTAAAGGAAGAGCACCGGGAGGGTACGTAAGGGGTCTTTAAAAAGAAAAAAAAAAAGTTTTTTGTTTATTTTCAGATTTCATGTAAGTTATTTGGTTGATACCACAAAATGACTAACACTAATACCTGTAAAACTCTTTTATTGCTCTGTTATTATTCATGTTTTCCACCTCGATGAGAATAAGCACTTACCGTTCCACTCCTCTGGTGTCATTTTAATAAATGACCACCCACTGCAATTTTAAAGCCCCCTGGGCACTTATCACATCGAATACTATATATATATATATATATATATATATATATATATATATATATATATATATATATATATATATATATATATATAGAGGATTTTCTGAGTAGATCCTTCCGTAGGAGAGTGCTCAATACTTTTGGTAGAGCAAATAAACAAAGGACAGGACAAAGGCTTTCTATTGAAACTCCATTTATCACTACAGATCTGTTTAGGGGTGGTGAAACCATCCTCTCTCTTCAGGTGATTACAGAAGAATCTTCTGTAATCACCTGAAGAGAGGGGATGGTTTCACCACCCTAAACAGATCTGTAGTGATAAATGGAGTTTCAATAGAAAGCCTTTGTCCTGTCCTTTATATATATATATATATATATATATATATATATATATATATATATATATATATATATATATATATATATATATATATATATCTTACAAACTGGAAAACATCACCTTGATAGGTGGTGTAGTTTCCCTGTCCTGTTGGGTCATATAAGTTAACCTCCTCCCTCATCTCCTGGATCTTTTCAGATGAAGTCAGTTCTGTTTTCAGAGAAAGTTTGTGTAAATGTAACCAGTGCAGTTCTATAATTTAAGAAGAGACTCAGGCTGAGATTCAGGTTTGTTCATCTGTTAAAAATGGAGGATTAGCAGCCCCTTCATTTCCTGTTTACCTGTGGGCGGCACAGTTCCCCTTTATTTTGAAATGGGTTCATGGATCACCCTGGTTCTGTTTGGCTCGGTTGGGAACCGGCCTCTTTAGGTCCAATACCCTTGTAGAGTTTATTATATGTTTCTCGTGGTAATGCCACAGCTCCAGTAACAGACAACGTGCTTTTAAAGAAAATGTGAAGCATTTGGTGTGAGGTTTGGAAATCGGAAGGCGACAGGAACTGATTCTCTTTGCGAATCCCCGATTCATGAGAACCTCGACTTTCATCCTGGACTCGGCGCCGGCTTCAATGACTGGAAGCACGAGGGGATAAGAGTTGTTGGAGACGTAGTTCAGGAAGGTTCAGTCTCACATCCCAACAAGCGGAAAGTAAATATGATGTGACCGATAGTGGCATCAGAAATTTTCAACAAGCTCCACACTTTATTCTGTGTAATTTGAAAGATTTCACTGGAGGTGTGGCTTTTCCTCCTTCTGTTATATAAATGCACTACACAGGTGATGGAGAACCAGGTGTATTCCCCCTGTGTAGTGCACTATAAGCCCCCCCTCCCCCCGCTCTCTCTGATTAAAGTTGATGATCAGGATGTTGTTCTCTGTTGATCTTCAGCTGCTGATAGTTTAATATCACACAACAGATGAGAGAAAATAAATGGATCCTCAATCTTCTTCTTTTCCTTTCGGCTTTTCCCTTCAGGGGTCACCACAGCAAACCATCCGCCTCCATCTCACCCTTTCCTCTGTATCTTCCACTCTTACTCTAACTACCTTCATGTCCTTCACACATCCGTAAATCTTCTCTTTGGTCTTCCTCAAGGCCTTCTGCCTGGTAGTCCCAACCTCAGCATCCTACTACCAATATACTCATTATCCTTCCTCTGTACATGTCCAAACCATCTCATTCTAGCATCTCTGACATTGTCTCCAAAACCTCTAACATGTGCTGTCCCTCTGAGGTACTTATTTCTGATCCTATCCATCATTGTTACTCCCAAAGAGAACCTCAACATTTTCATCTCTGCTACCTCCAACTCTGCCTCCTGTCTTTTCCCCAGGGCCACTGTTTATAAACACTGGTTCTCTGCTCTCACTACAGATACAGATGTCATCTGTAAACATCATAGTCCATGGAGATTCTTGTCTAACCTCGTCTGTCAGCCTGCCCGTCACCATAGCAAACAAGAAGGGGATCAGAAGTGACCATTGGTGCAGTCCCACCTCCACCTTGAACTCTTCTGTCACATTGACAGAACACCTCTCCACTGTTTTACATCTCTCATACATGTCCTGCACCAATTTAACATACGTCTCTGCCACTCCAGACTTCATCATGCAGTACCACAGTTCCTCTCTCTGCACCTTGTCATATGCTTTCTTCAGATCCACAAAGGCACAATGCATCTCCTTCTGACTTTCTCTGTACTTCTCTATTAACATCCTCAAAGCAAACACTGCATCTGTGGTTCTCTTTCTTGGCATGAAACCCAACTGTTGTTCGGAAATGCTGACCTCTGCCCTTAGTCTAGCCTCCACTATTGTTTCGCATAACTTCATCGTATGGCTCATCAACTTTATCCCTCTGTAGTTGCCACAACGCTGCACATCTCCTTTGTTCTTAAAAATGGGCACCATCACACTTCTCCTCCATTCCTCCGGCATCCTCACTCTCGGTAGGATCTTGTTGAATGTGATTGTCAGAAAATCGACTGCTACCTCTCCTAGACACTTCTATACCTCCACCGGTATGTCATCAGGACCAACTGCCTTTCCACTCTTCATCCTCTTCAATTCACTCCTCACTTCACCCTTACTAATCTTTGCTACTTCCTGGTCCTCAACAATCACCTCTTGGACTATTTTTTTCCTCGCTCATTTTCCTCATTCATCAGCTCTTCAAAGTACAAAGTTCCATCTTCCCAGCACACTTCTGTCATCAGTCAATACATTTCCCACCCTGTCCTTAATCTCTCTAACTTGCTGCATGTCCTTCCCATCTCTATTTCTCTGCTGTGCCAACCTGTATAAATCATTTTCTCCCTACTTACTGTCCAGCCTATCATAAAAGTCATCATATGCCCTCTGTTTGGCTTTAGCCATTGCTGCTTTCGCCTTACACTGTATCTCCCTGTACTCCTGTTTACTCTCTTCGGTCCTCTCTGTGTCCCACTTCTTCTGAGCTAACCTCTTCTTTTGTGCACTTATCTACTGTCCGTCCAGAGGACACACCAAGTATTATCCTACCTGTCTCCCTGATCACATTAGCTGTAGTTGTCCAGTCATCTGGAAGCACTTCCTGACCACCCAAAGCCTGTTTCAATTCCTCCTTGGAGACAATACGACAATCTTCCTTTTTCAGCTCCCACCACTTTGTCTTCTGCTCTGTCTTGGCCTTCTTCATCTTTCTTACCATCAGCATCATTCTGCACACCACCATCCTATGCTGTTTGGCAACACTCTCACCCACTACTACTTTGCAGTCAGTGACTTCCTTCAAATTACATCGCCTACACAAGATTAATCTACCTGTGTGCTCCTACCTCTGCTTTTATAAGTCACCCTATGCTCCTGTCTTTTCTGGAAGAAAGTATTCACCACGGCCATTTCCATCCTTTTTGCAAAATCTATCAACATCTGTCCTGAATTCCTCTCCTGGATACCAAACCTGCCCATCACTTCCTCGTCCCTTCTGTTGCCTGCACCAACATGTCCATTGAAGTCTACACCAATGACCACTCTTTCATCTCTGGGGGTACTCTGCATCACTTCATCTAACTCACTCCAGAATCTCTCCTTCTCTTCTTCTTCTTTTCTTCTAGCTCATATCCTGCCTGTGGGGCACAAGCACCAACAGCATTGAACATCACAACTTCAATTTCTAACTTGAGACTCATCACTCTGTCTGACACTCTTTTCACTTCTGGAACATTCCTGACCAACCCCTCCTTCAAGATGACTCCTACTCCATTTCTCTTCCTATCCACATTTTTTTATTCTTTTATTTTTATATTCTGGCAAAAGTTTTACGTCAGATGCTCTTCCAGTTGCAGCCCTCTGCATTTATCCAGGCTTGGGACCCCCCCCCCCCTTCGTTACAGCTGCATTCAGTATGATTATGTTAATGATATTTTAATGATAATAATCAGGTGATATTAAATCCTCATGTGATTCTGAATAATAAAATCATTTTACACACATCATCTTTAAAGGAAATCTTAAACCAGGATAAAAATCTGGTGATGAAGGGTGTGGCATTGTGTCTCTGCAGGTTGGATGGTTGTGGTGTTTCAGTTAAAGGCTGTGCTGCTCTGACTTCAGCTCTGAGATCAAACCCCTCACACCTGAGAGAACTGGATCTCTCCGGGAATAAACTCGGAGATTCAGGAGTGAAGATTCTCTCTGCTGTACTGGAGGATCCTCTCTGTAAACTGGAGATACTGAGGTAAGATCATCTCTCTGAGAGTCACATGACCTGCTCCTCAGTATGACCCCTTTCTCTAATAGTGAGGCTGACACAGAAGGTTTAGGTTCATTATCAATGTCCTGAGGAAGAAGATTGTTTCTTTCACTGCACACTGATGATTGGTCACAGAGTCTTTGGGTCAGATGTTCGTATGTGAGAAGCTGCAGTACAAAGTGAAAATTAATGCCGTTGCAGTGTGTCTGAAATTACTGTGAAATTTATTACACTAAAACTAATCACACAAACTGCACCTGGGACACAAACTAAATGCCCTGAGTGTGAACTGCAGGATTAAAAAATTAAAAATTAAATTAGAAAAAAAAATTGAATGAAAGTTATAAACAAACAGGGCAGTGGGGGGTGGTGGTAAGGTGCCGGATTCCTGATGCCAAGGTTGGGGGTTCAAGTCCCACTGTCAATGGTTGTCACTGCTGCCCCTCAGGCCGGCCATGTCTCTCACTGTCTGTGGTTGAGGACCATGTAAAAACCACTGAAGTAATCATGAGATAAAAAAAAAAATCATCAAATGGAAATTTAAAATGCATGGGGAAATGAATAAACAATGGAAATACTACCAGATTAAATATAAATAAGTACAATTTGAAATGATATAAATGAAAAACAAAATAAATAAATCAGGAAAATACCACCAGACTGAAATATCAACAAATAAATAAATAAATAGATTAATAATTACATTATATAAATGAAAAACCCAAACGTTATATTCAAGGTTGAGGTTTTTCATTGATAGAATTAATTTTTTTAATGCAGCCATGAGGGGGGGCAGAAACAATTGTCCGCCCTCACACCGGTCTCAAGCCTAGATAAATGTAGAGGGTTGCGACAGGAAGGGCATCCGGCATAAAACTTTAGCCAGAATATAAAATGCAAACCGTTAATACAAATTTCATACCGGATCAGTCGAGGCCCAGGTTAACAACAACCGCCATTAGTGCTGTTAACCAGCAGGGTGCTGGTGGAAATTGGACTACTGTTAGTCGAAGAAGGAGAGGTCAAAAAAGGAGCGGCTGGAGGCGTGTCCGCAGGCAGAGAGAGAAGAGGAAAAGAATGAGTCTAGGACTGAGAGTAGAGACTTGAATGTTGGAACTATGACAAGAAAAGGTAGAGAGCTGGCTTACATGATGCAGAGGAGGAAGGTGGACATACTGTGTGTTCAGGAGACCAGGTGGAAAGGTAGCAAGCTAGAAGCTTCGGAGCAGGGTTTAAGCTGTTTTTTCATGGTGTGGATGGGAAGAGAAATGGAGTCAGAGTCATCTTGTAGGAGGGGTTGGTCAGGAATGTTCTCAAAGTGAAAAGAGTGTCAGACAGAGCGATGAGTCTCAAATTAGAAATCGAAGGTGTGATATTCAATGTTGTTAGTGCTTATGCCCCACAGGCAGGATGTGAGCTAGAAGAGAAGGAGAGATTCTGGAGTGAGTTAGATGAGTGATGCAGTGTACCCCCAGAGGTGAAAGAGTGGTCATTGGTGCAGACCTCAATGGACATGTTGGTGTAGGCAACAGAGGGGACGAAGAAATGATGGGCAGGTTTGGTATCCAGAACAGGAACACAGAAGGACAGATGTTGATCGATTTTGCAAAAAGGATGGAAATGGCTGTGGTGAATATTTTCTTCCAGAAGAGACAGGAGCATAGGGTGACTTATAAAAGTGGAGGTAGGAGCACACAGGTAGACGACATCTTGTGTAGGCGATGTAATTTGAAGGAAGTCAGTGACTGCAAAGTAGTACTGGGTGAGAGTGTTGCCAAACAGCATAGGATGATGGTGTGCAGGATGATGCTGATGGTAAGGCCAAGACAGAGCAGAAGACAAAGTGGTGTAAACTGAAAAAGGAAGAGTGTCGTGTTGTCTTCAAGGAGGAGTTGAAACAGGCTTTGGGTGGTCAGGAAGTGCTTCCAGATGACTGGACAACTACAGATAATGTGATCAAGGAGACAGGTAGGGTAATACTTGGTGTGTCCTCTGGAAGGACAGTAGATAAGGAGACTTGGTGGTGGAATGAGGAAGTGCAGGAGTGTGTGCACAAGAGGAGGTTAGCTCAGAAGAAATGGGACATAGAGAGGACCGAAGAGAGTAAATAGGAGTACAGGGAGACAGCACAAGGTGAAGGTTGTGGTGTCAAAGGCCAAACAGAGGGCGTATGATGACTTGTATGCTAGGTTGGACAGTAAGGAGGGAGAAAATGATTTATACAGATTGTCACAGCAGAGAAATAGAGATGGGAAGGACGTGCAGCAAGTTAGAGTGATGAAGAACAGAGTGGGCAATGTATTGACTGATGACAAAAGTGTGCTGGGAAGATGGAAAGAGTACTTTGAAGAGCTGATGAATGAGGAAAATGAGAGAGGAAAAAAATAGTAGAAGAGGTGACTGTTGAGGATCAGGAAGTCGCAAAGATTAGTAATGGAGAAGTGAGGAGGGCATTGAAGAGCATGAAGAGTTTAAAGGCAGTTGGTCCTGATGACATACATAGATGACATACATAAAGGTATGGAAGTGTCTCGGAGAGGTAGCAGTTGATTTTCTGACAAGAACATTCAACAAGGTCCTAGCGAGTGAGAGGATACTGGAGGAATGGAGAAGTGTGCCCATTTTTAAGAACAAGTGAGACATGCAAAGTTGTGACAACTACAGAGGGATAAAGTTGATGAGCCATACGATGAAGTTATGGGAAATAATAGTGGAAGCTAGACTAAGGGCAGAGGTCAGCATTTGTGAACAACAGTTTGGTTTCATGCCAAGAATGAGCACCACAGATGCAGTGTTTGCTTTTAGGATGTTAATAGAGAAGTACAGAGAAGGCCAGAGGGAGCTGCATTGTGCCTTTGTGGATCTGGAGAAAGCATATGACAGGGTGCCGAGAGAGGAACTGTGGTATTGCATGAGGAAGTCTGGAGTGGCAGAGAAGTATGTTAGAGTGGTGCAGGACATGTATGAGAGATGTAAGACAGTGGTGAGTTGTGCTGTCGGTGTGACAGAAGAGTTCAAGGTGGAGGTAGGACTGCATCAAGGGTCAACTCTGAGCCCCTTCTTGTTTCCTATGGTGATGGACAGGCTGATAGACAAGGTTAGGCAAGAATCTCCATGGAGTAATGCCCTGGAAAGGAGGGGAATGAAAGTTAGCCTCAGTGAGACAGATTACATTTGTGTTAAGAGGAACGATGAGGTTACAGGGAGCAAAGATCAGGAAGGTGGAGGATTTCAAGTACTTAGGCTCAACAGTCCGGACCAATGGAGAGCATGGAAAGGTGAAGAAGCCTGTACAGGCAGGTTGGAATCGTTGGGAAAAAGTGTCTGGTGTGATGTGTTATTGGAAGGTATCGGTAAGAATGAAAGGAAAAGTGTACAAGACGACAGCAAACTATCCGCCTCCATCTCACCCTATCCACTGCATCTTCTTATCTTCCTCTTTGGTCTTCCTTTTTGCCTTCTGCTTGGTAGTTCCAACCTCAGAATCCTACTACCAATATACTCACTATCTTTCTTCTGTACATGTCCAAACCATCTCAATCTAGCCTCTTTGACTTTGTCTCCGTAACCTCTTACATGGGCTGTCCCTCTGATGTACTCATTCCTGATCCTATCCATCCTTGTTACTCCCAAAGAGAACCTCAACATTTTCATCTCTGCTACCTCCAGCTCTCCCTCCTGTCTTTTCCTCAGCGCCACTGTTTCTAAACCATACAACATCGCTGGCCTCAACACCGTCTTGTACATTTTTCTTTCATTCTTGCTGATACCCTCCTATCACACATCACACCGGACACTTTTCTTCAACCATTCCAACCTGCCTGCACACGCTTCTTCACCTCTTTCCCACACTCTCCATTGCTCTGGATTGTTGAGCCCAAGTACTTAAAATCCTCCACCTTCGTTATCTCTGCTCCCTGTAACGTCACCATTCCTCTTGGGTCCTTGTCAATATTTCCACAAAATGTAAAAGATTATTCTCTGAATAAATAAAATAATAAATCCCCAGTGTCCTTTCCAGACTATAAAGTGGAGTGTGTTGATTGGAGCAGAGTGGTGTTGTGTGTACTGAGGTTAAGGGAGAGTGATATAAAGGGTAAAGTTGGTGTTCGTGAGGAAGAATTGATCATTTACTCGGTTCTATCGTCAGCTTTGATCTGATCTTGTGAGCGTGTGAACGGTGGACCAATCAGATATTTTTACATTTTATTGTGACCTGTGACGGGTTGACGGTTCTGGTCCCTGAACATGATGGAATAGAATATGAACTGTGCAGCACATATTTGTGTTTGAGTTTCCTGATAAAGGAAGCAGCCTAGCGCAGTTCAGTGGGGTTCGGTGATCATGGAATTTTAAACCAGACTCCCATGTTTGAATTTAATCTTAATGGGGGATATTGTGCAAGTTCCACCGGCTTTGTTCAGATGATTTTTAATGATGTAATAGTATTTTGATTTCACACTCACAGCTGGGATAAACACAACTGAGAGCCAACACCAGTGTTATCGGCTGTCACAAATTAATGTACGATAAAGATGCGTGGAGGCGAGATGCTGCACCACAGTCTGCAGATCAAAATAATCATAAAAAATTAAAATGTGAGAAACAAACCTTACCAGGAGACTTGTGGAAAGTTGCAGGATGCTGTTGATTCCGCCTGTGAACTACTTTGAAATGTAGAACAATCGCCGCTTGAATAAAACAAAGTATGAATAAAATAACTAAAACTACTTCAAATGAAAAGAAAAATAAAATGATGAAATTGAAATTAATTTCCTGAGATCAGAAGGGAAAAACATGTTTCAACTGCCGACAAACAGCGGCCGCACACGATTTAAAAACAGGAAGTGATGTCACTGAGAGACGTGCATTTTGATTCTCCTCAAAATGAAGGTTTTATACTCAACATTATTCTCTTCGTTGGAATTGATGATGGTCTTTGTTTCTCACCAGGATTCAGATTTTTATTCTTTCATTCTGTAGTCATATAAATATATATTGTTATATAAATGCACTACACAGGCGATGGAGAACCAGGTTTATTCCCCCTGTGTAGTGCACTATAAGCCCTGCTCTCTCGCTCTCTCTCTCTCTCTCTCTCTCTCTCTGATTAATGTTGATGATCAGGCTGTTGTTCTCTGTTGATCTTCAGCTGCTGATAGTTTAATATCATACACAACAGATGAGAGAAAATAAATGGTTCCTCATTATGATTGTTAATGAGATGTTAATTAGAATAATCAGGTGATATTAAATCCTCATGTGATTCTGAATAATAAAATCATTTTATACACACATCATCTTTAAAGGAAATCTTAAACCAGGATAAAAATCTGGTGATGAAGGGCATGGCATTGTGTCTCTGCAGGTTAGGAGGTTGTGGTGTTTCAGGTGAAGCTTGTGCTGCTCTGCCTTCAGCTCTGAGATCAAATCCCTCACACATGAGAGAACTGGATCTGTACAGGAATAAACTCGGAGATTCAGGAGTGAAGATTCTCTCTGCTGTACTGGAGGATTCTCTCTGTAAACTGGAGATACTGAGGTAAGATCATCTCTCTGAGAGTCACATGACCTGCTCCTTAGTACGACCCCATTCTCTAATAGTGAGGCTGAAGCAGAAGGTTTAGGTTGATCATCAATGTCCTGAGGAGAAAGATCGTTTCTTTCACTGCACACTGATGATTGGTCACAGAGTCTTTGGGGGGTCAGATGTTCGTATGTGAGAACCTGCAGCACAAAGCCAAACTTATTGCCGCCACAATGTGTCTGAAATTACTGTGAGATTTATTACACCCTAAAACTAATCACACAAACTGCACCTGGGACACAAACTAAATGTCCTGAATGTGAACTGTGGGATTTATAAACATCACTGAAATAATCATGAGATCAAAAATAGAACATGGAAAAATAAAACATGAGGAAAATACTGTCGGACTGAAATGTTAACAATTGAATGAAAGTAGAAAACAAAAATAAAGAGTCCTCTCATGGTTATGAGCAGGGTTACCAGATCTGTGTTACAAAAGTTTCAAAGTGTAAGTTTTATTCTGTTTGCTGCGGCAGCACATCTACTAAAATTGGAACGATGCAGAGATGATTAGCACAGCCCCTTTGAAGAGAAGACTTGCATGGCCCCTGTGCAAGGATAACACACACATTTGTGATGCGTTACCATATTTTTCAGGGCAGTGGTGGCCTGGTGGTCAGGTGCTGGGTTGGGGGTTTTAAGCCCCACTATCAACTCTTGTCACTGCTGAGATCAACATGGACTTCCAGTAATGGCCACGTAGTCGTTGTCAGTTGACAGTGTTTGACATGTTCAGCTGCAGGAGGTGTGAAAGTACGTTGGACTCTGCACTACAGCAAGAGAAAAAGCTTGCAAAGCAAGTTGAAAAGCAACATGGCGGATCTCAAGTGTGCGTTTCTCTCAGGTCAAGTTCATGGCCGTAAGATGAACCTCCTATTGTGCGGCATGGAAGGCTATGAAAGGAATCCTGAGGACACTGTTAAAGTCGTGCGGGACTTTGCTAAGACCAATCTTTTCCTCGGTGAACAATTTGCAAAGCAGACGATGATAAAAAAAAAAATGCACACAGACTGAAACAACGGACGGATGCCTATTATTGTAGTTTTTGTTTTTTGGAGTGAAAGAGAAGCAGGCAGTGAAAAACTTGAAATCGACTCAAATGAATGTTTACACAGACTTACCACCGGAGCTTAAACAGTACCGCGGCAAGCTAGCAAAGGAAGCATCCAGAATTCGGCGAGAAGAACAATTACAAACACGAATCCGAGAGCAGGATCCAGACTTGTTGGCTAGAAGTCCGAAGCAACATGTTCGCGCCATGCAAAAAACGCGCTGTCTTATTTTGACTGACTGGTGAATATACTGTTAGGTTATAATAACGTTTATTGGGTATATTGTTTCGGTGGACTCTGCAGATCAGAGGTCATGAGATTTCGATAGGCATCTGTTTGTTTTTTATATGGAATACTAGTGTGTCAGTAATTTATGTAAAACATGGGAGAGACAGAGTATGTGTGTGTGTGTGTGTGTGTGTGTGTGTGAGAGAGAGAGAGAGAGAGAGAAAGAATATGAAGGTGTTTGTGAGCAAAAAAAAAAAAAGTCAGCTTCTGCCCAAACCCCAACATGCACCAACTCGAGGTCAATCCTTAGTAGATGCTGTGATGGCTGTTTGTTAGACCAGGAAGTATGTATTTGTTTGTGTATGTTTATGTTTGTGTATGTATATGTTTGTGAATGATGAAAGATGAACAGACGCTCCCCGACTTACGCTTTTTTAATTGGTTCCGGATGGCCAAACGCAAGTTGAAAGTGAACGTAACTTGTTACAGTGACATGTGACGTGTGACGTATGACGCTCATACTGTACTATACATCCATAAATACCATTACTGTATCTCATAAAACACCCCTAAATCAATTATTATAAACATAACATTGTAAAATAATATCAAATAAATCAAATAATATCAACATTCATTTCAAATAAGTCACTTATTTATACCGAGTTACTTTACATGAAGCTTAAAACAGCCAAGCAACGCTGACAATATGTGAGGCGCTCAATACCGAAAGTAGTGTACTTGCTGTGGGTTATACAGACTTCCGGTCTTTCAAGTGCACAAGGGTGCCGTTGAACTCGTTTAGAACACAGCCTGCACTGATGTGAATCATATATATATATATATAATAATAATAATGTATATACAGTGGTATGAAAAAGTATCTGAACCTTTTGGAATTTCTCACATTTCTGCATAAAATCACCATCAAATGTGATCTGATCTTTGTCAAAATCACACAGATGAAAAAACTGTATCTGCTTTAACTAAAACTACCCAAACATTTATAGGTTTTTATATTTCAATGAGGATAGCATGCAAACAATGACACAAGGGGGAGGAATAAGTAACTGAACCGTCTGCCTAAGGAGACTTAAAGAGCAATTGAAACCAATTTTACCAAACAGTTTATGCCCAATCACTGATGAGTGATGATTGATCCCCGGGCATTGCACCGCGCCCCACTATTTGAGATTGGAGCACCATAGACATAGACATCTTTAAGCGAGCCCGGGATCAAAATGTACATATATTTTGCTTACAGGATACACATTGATCTAAAATCTGTTAATAGAGTCAAGGCAGAATGCGGGTTAAACACTGTTTGTACAACCATCTTTAATATTATTGAAGAATTTGGAAACGACAGTTATGTTCTATGTGGAAATTGGAATTCAGTTATACACCCAGAAAAAGATCTTACAACTACAAAACAGTCAACAATCCAAAAGCTTGTAATCAAGTTTTATTACGGAAAATGAATTGGTAGACGTATATGGCGAATATTTCGTGAAAATGATCAGTACTATACATGGTAAAAAAGAAATCCTATCAAAATGGCACGTTTAAGCTTCTTTCTAGATCCCGAAAATTTATAAATTTTTTCAGATTCATTTATTCTTCCAAAGTATAAATCAGATCACGCTCCAGTCACTGCTGTTATAAATACATTTTCAGAAGAACATGGGAGAGGTTATTGGAAATTTAACAACTCCCTACTTAAGGATCATGAGTTTGTTAAAATAATAAAACAGGAAATAATTAATATAAAAACCATGGATGCAGCCTCCCCATATAACCCAGATTTTATTGCATCCTGTCCAAGCAAAAATCTATAACTTCGAATCTTGGATCAATTGTTTTGGGAAACTCTTCTGGTACAACTCCGAGGTCAAATTATCTCGTATGCATCTCGTAAAAAACGGACCAGCAATGAATTAGAAAGATCTTTAGAAAGAAAAAATTCAGAATTAGATGAGCAAATAAAAACAAACCCAAACACCCTAAGAACCAAAAGCTGGATACCATGGAACAACTGAACCTGGAACGAGAAGACATCCAAAATAACCATATTAGGGGAACAATGATTCGATCCAGAGCAAGATGGCATGAGTTAGGGGAAAAACCATCCGCATATTTCTGTAATTTAGAAAATAGAAACCATAAAAACAAAATAATATTGGAACTAAAAACTGAAAATGGCAGAATAGTGACAGAGCCAAAAGAAATTATCCAAAAACAGAAAAAATATGAGGATTTATATACATGTAAAAATGACAACATTGATGATGTATTGTTTTTTGAAAAGCTAAATCGAGAAGATATTCCATATTTATTAAATGATGGGGAAAAAATAGCATTGAAGGTGAGATTACATATGATGAGCTGTTGGCAGCTTTAAAAAGATCAAAAAACGATAAAAGTCCAGGATTAGATGGATACATGGCAGAATATTTTTTATTTTTTTGGACTGACATTGGACATTTCCTGCTTTGCACCATCAATTTTGCATATGAAAATAATATGTCGATAACTCATAAACAAGGAGTTATTACGTGTTTACCCAAACCTGGCAAACCATCTTCTAAAAAACTGGTGCACCATTTCTCTTTTAAATTTTTCATATAAGCTCATGTCATCTCGCATAGCAGAAAGAATCAAATCTGTTCTCGGCAGCTTAATTCATGGATAGCAGAAAGGTTTTATCCCAGGGAGATTTATTGGGGAAAATATTCGACTTCTACATGATATTATATTTGAGTCACAGAAACGAGACAAAGTGGGAATGCTTTTGCTTATTGATTTTGAAAAAGCTTTTGATACTGTTTCATGGGACTTTATTAAAAAAAATTTAACATTTGGAAAGTTTGGAAAATCAATACAGAAATGGATTGTTTTTTCAAAAAGTCACCGAATCATGTATTATACAAAATGGTCATTTTTCTAGTTTTTTTTTTAAATTAGGTAGAGGTTGGAGACAGGTGGACTCGATCTCTCCCGACATTTTGATCATGTGTGCCGAGCTCTTGGGAATAGCGATCAGAGGCAACAAAGATATAAAAGGTATTAGACTGTGGGATGCAACATTTAAAATATCTCAATATGCAGATGATACTTCTCTGTTGGATGGCAGTGAGGAATCGCTAAGAGAATCCTTATTTACTTTGGTTTTACTAAATTTCAGGACTAAAAGTAAACATGGAAAAAACAAAAGTTGTTTGGTTGGGCTTGATGCGGGAGTCAGAATGCCGGTTTTGTCACAAAAATGATTTGGATTGGTACAGCTTTCGGAGTGGATTTTTCAGAATTGGATATATCATCAATGGCAGACAGTAATATACTACATACGATCCAAAATATGAAAAATCTTCTTAAAAACTGCTCCTATCGCAGCTTGACACCACTGGGAAAAATTACAGTGATAAAGTCTCTTATCCTCCCAAAAATTAGTCACCTTTTAATGTCACTTCAAAATCCTAGCGAAAAAAATTATTAAAGAAATTGATCATATGTTTTTTAATGCAGCCATGAGGGGAGGGGCACAAGTCAGTGTCTCTCCCTCACGCCGGTCCCAAGCCCGGATAAATGCAGAGGGTTGCGTCAGGAAGGGCATCCGGCGTAAAACAAATGCTAAATAAAACATGCGAGTCATATCAAGAAAATTCATACCGGATTGGTCGAGCCCCGGGTTAACAACGACCGCCATCAGTGCTGTCAACCTACAGGGTGCTTGTGGAAATTGGACTACTGTTGGTCGAAGACGTCGAAGAAGGAGCGGCGGGAGGCGTGTCCGTAGGCAGAGAGAGAAGAGGAAAGGCAGGAGTCTACAACTGAAAGTAGGGACTTTGAATGTTGGAACTATGACAGGAAAAGGGAGAGAGCTGGCTGACATGATGCAGAGGAGGAAGGTGGACATGCTGTGTGTTCAGGAGACCAGGTGGAAAGGTAGCAAGCTAGAAGCTTAGGAGCAGGGTTTAAGCTGTTTTTTCATGGTGTGGATGGGAAGAGAAATGGAGTAGGAGTCATCTTGAAGGAAGAGTTTTTCAGGAATGTTCTAGAAGTGAAAAGAGTGTCAGACAAAGTGATGGTCTCAAGTTAGAAATTGAAGGCGTGATGTTCAATGTTGTTAGTGCTTATGACCCACAGGCAGGATGTGACCGAGAAGTGAAGGAGAGATTCTGGAGTGAGTTAGATGAAGTGATGCAGAATACCCTCAAAGAAGAAAGAGTAGTCATTGGGGCAGACTTCAATGGACATGTTGGTGCAGGAAACAGAGGGGACGAGGAAGTGATGGGCAGGTTTGGTATCCAGGACAGGAACGCAGAAGGACAGATGTTGGATTGATTTTGCAATAAGGATGGAAATGGCTGTGGTAAATACTTTCTTCCAGAAGAGAGAGGAGCATAGAGTGATTTATAAAAGCGGAGGTAGGAGCACACAGGTAGACTACATCTTGTGCAGGCGATGTAATTTAAAGGAAGTCAGTGACTGCAAAGTAGTAGTGGGTGAGAGTGTTGCCAAACAGCATTGGATGGTGGTGTGCAGGATGATGCTGATGGTGAGGAAGGTGAAGAAGGCAAAGGCAGAGCAGAAAACAAAGTGGTGGAGGCTGAAAAAGGAGGAGTGTTGTGTTGTCTTCAAGGAGGAGTTGAAACAGGCTTATGGTGGTCAGGAAGTGCTTCCAGATGACTGGACAACTACAGCTAATGTGATCAGGGAGACAGGTAGGAGAATACTTGGTGTGTCATCTGGAAGGAGAGGAGATAAGGAGACTTGGTGGTGGAATGAGGAAGTGCAGGAGTGTGTTCAAAAGAAGAGGTTAGCTAAGAAGAAGTGGGACACTGAGAGGACCGAAGAGAGTAAACAGGAGTACAGGGAGACACAGCGTAAGGTGAAGGTAGCGGTGTCAAACAGAGGGCGTATAATGACTTGTATGCTCGGTTGGAAAGTAAAGAGGGAGAAAATGATTTATACAGGTTGGCACAGCAGAGAAATAGAGATGGGAAGGACCTTCAGCAAATTAGAGTGATTAAGGACATACCGGGTGGAAACACCATTTTTTTTAATGCAGCCGTGAGGGGGGGGCACAAACCAGTGTCTCTCCCTCACGCCGGTCCCAAGCCCGGATAAATGCAGAGGGTTGCGTCAGGAAGGGCATCCGGCGTAAAACAAATGCCAAATAAACTATGCGAATCACAAGAAAGAATCACATACCGGATCGGTCGAGGCCCGGGTTTACAACGACCGCCATCAGTGCCGTGAACCAACAGGGTGCTGATGGAAATTGGACTACTGTTGGTCGAAGACGTCGAAGAAGGAGAGGCGGGAGGCGTGTCCGTTGCCAGAGAGAGAAGAGGAAAGGCATGAGTCTAGGACTGAAAGTAGGGACTTTGAATTTTGGAACTATGACAGAAAAAGGTAGAGAGCTGGCTGACATGATGCAGAGGAGGAAGGTGGACATACTGTGTGTTCAGGAGACCAGGTGGAAAGGTCGCAAGGCTAGCAGCATAGGAGCAGGGTTTAAACTGTTTTATCACGGTGTGGATGGGAAGAGAAATGGAGTCGGAGTCATCTTGAAGGAGGAGTTTGCCAGGAATGTTCTAGAAGTGAAAAGAGTGTCAGACAGAGTGATGAGTCTCAAGTTAGAAATTAAAGGTGTGATGGTCAATGTTGTTAGTGCTTATGCCTCACAGACAGGATGTGAGCGAGAAGAGAAGGAGAGATTCTGGAGGGAGTTAGATGAAGTGATGCAGAGTACCCCCAGAGGTGAAAGAGTGGTCATTGGGGCAGACTTCAATGGACATGTTGGTGAAGGAAACAGAGGGGACGAGGAAGTGATGGGTAGGTTTGGTATCCAGGACAGGAACGCAGAAGGACAGATGTTGGTAGATTTTGCAAAAAGGATGGAAATGGCTGTGGTGAATACTTTCTTCCAGAAGAGAGAGGAGCATAGGGTGACTTATAAAAGTGGAGGTAGGAGCACACAGGTAGACTACATCTTGTGCAGGCGATGTAATTTAAAGGAAGTCAGTGATGCAAAGTAGTAGCGGGTGAGTGTGTTGCCAAACAGCATAGGATGGTGGTGTGCAGGATGATGCTGATGGTGAGGAAGGTGAAGAAGGCAAAGGCAGAGCAGAAGACAAAGTGGTGGAAGTTGAAAAAGGAAGGGTGTCGGGTTGTCTTCAAGGAGGAGTTGAAACAGGCGTTGGGTGGTCAGGAAGTGCTTCCAGATGACTGGACAACTACAGCTAATGTGATCAGGGAGACAGGTAGGAGAATACTTGGTGTGTCATCTGGAAGGAAAGTAGATAAGGAGACTTGGTGGTGGAATGAGGAAGTGCAGGAATGTGTACAAAGGAAGAGATTAGCGAAGAAGAAGTGGGACACTGAGAGGACCGAAGACAGTAAGCAGGAGTACAGGGAGACACAGCGTAAGGCAACGGTAGCAGTGTCAACAGGCCAAACAGAGCGCGTTTGATGACTTGTATGCTCGGTTGGAAAGTAAGGAGGGAGAAAATGATTTATACAGGTTGGCACAGCAGAGAAATAGAGATGGGAAGGATGTGCAGCAAGTTAGATTGATAAAGGACAGAGAGGGAAATGTATTGACTGATGACAGAAGTGTGCTGGGAAGATGGAAAGAGTACTTTGAAGAGCTGATGAATGAGGAAAATGAGAGAGAAAAAAAGAGTAGAAGAGGTGACTGTTGAGGACCATGAAGTAGCAAAGATTAGTAAGGGTGACGTGAGGAAGGCATTGAAGAGGATGAAGAATGGAAAGGCAGTTGGTCCTGATGACATACCGGTGGAGGTATGGAAGTGTCTAGGAGAGGTAGCAGTAGATTTTCTGACAAGAACATTTAACAAGATCTTAGAGAATGAGAGGATGCCAGAGGAATGGAGGAGAAGTGTGCTGGTGCCCATTTTTAAGAACAAGGGAGACGTGCAGAGTTGTGGCAACTACAGAGGGATAAAGTTGATGAGCCATACGATGAAGTTATGGGAAAGAATAGTGGAAGCTAGACTAAGGGCAGAGGTCAGCATTTGTGAACCACAGTTTGGTTTCATGCCAAGAATGAGCACCACAGATGCAGTGTTTGCCTTGAGGATGTTAATGGAGAAGTACAGAGAAGGTCAGAGGGAGCTGCATTGTGCCTTTGTGGATCTGGAGAAAGCATATGACAGGGTGCCGAGAGAAGAACTGTGGTATTGCATGAGGAAGTCTGGAGTGGCAGAGAAGTATGTTAGAGTGGTGCAGGACATGTATGAGAGATGTAAGACAGTGGTGAGGTGTGCTGTCGGTGTGACAGAAGAGTTCAAGGTGGAGGTGGGACTGCATCAAGGGTCAGCTCTCAGCCCCTTCTTGTTTGCTATGGTGATGGACAGGCTGACAGACGAGGTTAGACAAGATTCCCCATGGACTATGATGTTTGCAGATGATATTGTGATCTGTAGTGAGAGCAGAGAACAAGTGCAGGAAAATCTAGAGACGTGGAGGTATGCCCTGGAAAGGAGGGGAATGAAGATTAGCCTCAGTAAGACAGAATACATGTGCATGAATGACAAGGCCCAAAGAGGAACGGTGAGATTACAGGGAGCAGAGATAAGAAAGGTGGAGGATTTTAAGTACTTAGGCTCAACAATCCAGAGCAATGGAGAGTGTGGAAAAGAGGTCAAGAAGCGTGTACAGGCAGGTTGGAATGGTTGGAGAAAAGTGTCCGGTGTGATGTGTGATAGGAGGGTATCGGCAAGAATGAAAGGAAAAGTGTACAAGACGGTGTTGAGGCCAACGATGTTGTATGGGTTAGAAACAGTGGCCCTGGGGAAAAGACAGGAGGCTGAGCTGGAGGTAGCAGAGATGAAAATGTTGAGGTTCTCTTTGGGAGTAACGAGGATGGATAGGATTAGGAATGAGCACATCAGAGGGACAGCACATGTAAGACGTTTTGGAGACAAAGTCAGAGAGGCTAGATTGAGATGGTTTGGACATGTACAGAGGAGGGATAGTGAGTATATTGGTAATAGGATGCTGAGGCTGGAACTACCAGGCAAAGGCCTAGAGGAAGACCAAAGAGACGATTCATGGATGTGGTGAAGGAGGACATGAAGGTCGTTGGTGTAAGAGAAGAAGATGCAAAGGATAGGGTGAGATGGAGGCAGATGATTCGCTGTGGCGACCCCTGAAGGGAAAAGCCGAAAGGAAAAGAAGAAGAAGAAGGCCATAGAGGGAAATGTATTGACTGATGACAGAAGTGTGCTGGGAAGATGGAAAGAGTACTTTGAAGAGCTGATGAATGAGGAAAATGAGAGAAAAAAGAGTAGAAGAGGTGACTGTTGAGGACCAGGAAGTAACAAAGATTTGTAAGGGTGAAGTGAGGAGGGCATTGAAGAGGATGAAGAATGGACAGTTGGCCCTGATGACATACCGGTGGAGGTATGGAAGTGTCTAAGAGAGGAAGCAGTAGATTTCCTGACAAGAACATTTAACAAGGTCTTAGAGAGTGAGAGGAGTCAGAGGAATGGAGGAGAAGTGTGCTGGTGCCCATTTTTAAGAACAAGGGAGACGTGCAGAGTTGTGGCAACTACAGAGGGATAAAGTTGATGAGCCATACGATGAAGTTATGGGAAAGAATAGTCGAAGCAAGACTATAGGCAGAGGTCAGCATTTGTGAACAACAGTTTGGTTTCATGCCAAGAAAGAGCACCACAGATGCAGTGTTTGCCTTGAGGATGTTAATAGAGAAGTACAGAGAAGGTCAGAAAGAGCTGCATTGTGCCTTTGTGGATCTGGAGAAAGCATATGACAGGGTGCCGAGAGAGGAATTGTGGTCTTGTTTGAGAAAGTCTGGAGTGGCAGAGAAGTATGTTAGAGTGGTGCAGGACATGTATGAGTGATGTAAGACAGTGGTGAGGCGTGCTGTCGGTGTGACAGAAGAGCTCATGATGGAGGTGGGACAGCATCAAGGGTCAGCTCTGAGCCCCTTCTTGTTTGCTATGGTGATGGACAGGCTGACAGATGAGGTTAAGCAAGATTCGCCATGGACTATGATGTTTGCAGATGACATTGTGTTCTGCAGTGAGAGCCGAGAACAAGTGCAGGAAAACCTAGAGAGGTGGAGGTATGCCCTGGAAAGGAGGGGAATGAAGATTCGCCTCAGTAAGACAGAATACATATGTATGAATGCCAAGGACCTAACAGGAATGGTGAGGTTACAAGGAGCAGAGATAAGGAAGGTGGAGGATTTTAAGTACTTATACTCAACAATCCACAGCAATGGAGAGTGTGGAAAAGAGGTGAAGAAGCGTGTACAGGCTGGTTGGAATGGTTGGAGAAAAGTGTCCGGTGTGATGTGTGATAGGAAGGTATCGGCAAAAATGAAAGGAAAAGTGTACAAGACGGTGTTGAGGCCAGTGATGTTGTATGGTTTAGAAACAGTGGCCCTGGGGAAAATACAGGAGGCAGAGCTGGAGGTAGCGGAGATGAAAATGTTGAGGTTCTCTTTGGAAGTAACGGGGATGGATAGGATCAGGAATGAGCACATCAGAGGGACAGCACAGGCAGAGAGGCCCGATTGAGATGGTTTGGACATGTACAGAGGAGGGATAGTGAGTATATTGGTAGTAGGATGTTGAGGTTGGAACTTCCAGGCAGAAGGCCTAGAGGAAGACCAAAGAGACAATTCATGGATGTGGTGAAGGAAGACATGAAGGCAGTTGGTGTAAGAGAAAAAGATGCAGAGGATAGGGTGAGATGGAGGCAGATGATTCGCTGTGGCGACCCCTGAAGGGAACAGCCGAAAGGACAAGAAGAAGAAGAAGAAGATCATCTGTTTTTTTCAATTTATTTGGAATAAAAAACCTCCCAAAATCAAAAAGTTAGTTCTGGCTAAAAGGTATGAATATGGTGGACAATTAATGGTTAAAATTGTTCAATTTATTAATAGTTTGAAACTATGGTGGTTTAGAAGATTTTGTCAAAACATACTTGGAGTGTTTTCCCAAAAATGATGGCGCTGATACTATACTGGCCACGGGTCCCATGTTTCATAAATGCACTCCTAACATTGAAAACCCTTTCTGGGCTGATGTTCTGTCAGCTTTTGCAAAATTCAGTGAGTGTTTTGAAGCAGACACTATATTAGATATACTAAATCAACCAATTTGGGGAAATCCCAGGATAAAAATGGAATATGGAATGTAATATATTAGAATGTGGCATACAAAGAATGTTAAGTGTGTTAAGGTTCCACTGATTGCAGGGTCGAGATCAATCGTCGACTTGGTCTAGCCCAGTGCTTCTCAAATAGTGGGGCGCGCCCCCCTGGGGGGGCGCGATGGGATGCTGAGGGGGCGCGTGTGACCAAGGAGAACATGCTTTTTTTCCGCCGTACTACAAGAAAGGGTAATTGCACATCCACTCCAGTAGTTGGCAGTGGCGCCCTCATTGCCCATTGTGCGCAGCGAGTATTAACTCTTCAACTGCTTTAAACCTCGCTTTGAGAAGCTGTGCGCTGCAAAACGTGCTCATTGTAGCCATTAATCTTGGCTTCCTCATTTTGAGAAAAAAAAAATCAGCACAAATTGTTTTATTTGTTCTTGTTTTGTAGGTTGAAGTGTTTATATATTGTGCTCAAGTCAATTTGAATTAATTATTTATTGATTTTATTTTCAGCAGCAAATGGTGTGGTAAGTTTGTCAAAAATGTAACAAGGATATTATTATTTTTAAATTTAAGGCAAATTGATGCACTTTCTTTTACAGACTAATAAAAAATGTTAAAAAAGTTATTCTTGTAAGTTGAACTATATCTCTTTCTTTTTGTTTTATTTATGTTAACAAGGATACGATATAATGAAGAGATATACCTGTAACTATATTATAGAAAAAAGTTATAATTTATAGTTGCGGCGGAAAGTGGGTGGTGGGGGGGCGCGAATTGTTTTCTTCTTGCTAGGGGGGGCGTAACAGAAAATAATTGAGAAGCACTGGTCTAGCCTATGGGGCGATGGACTCACTGGACAGGACCGTGTGGTGGTCGAGGTATCTGAGCAGGTGGACGAAAGTCCGAGTCTTTCACTCCCTTGTGCTCCCTGTCTTGCTCTACTCAAGTGAGACATGGACGCTCACAGTTGAGCTTGGACAACGACTGGACTCCTTTGTTACGACTTCCCTTCGCCGCATCTTCGGATTCCGCTGGTGGGACTTTATTACCAACCAGAAGGTGCTTGGGAGTGCGGGGATGGTAAGAGTAACATCAGATGCGCTACTATGGGCACTTGGCGCGTTTCCCGCCTTCGGACCCAGCACACCGGATCCTGTCCGTTTGGGATCCTAGGGGCTGGAGCCGATCGCGGGGACAACCGCGTGCGACGTGGTTGTCGCAGCTGAGGGCTGCTCTGCCAGGGGATATGGGCTCTGCGCAGGCCTGTTCGATCGCCAGGAGACTGCCGGATGAATGGAGGCGGCTGGTGGACGCAGCGAAGTGCCGTCCCGGCGCATGCCCTCATACCTGACCTGACCTGACCTGTGTTAAGGACACAGTGAAGGAAGATGGTAGCTTTAAATCATTACAGGAGTTGAAGTTCGACTATACTGTCATATGGAAATTACATTTCTTGACTATTATAGGCTGATGAATGCTGTTCCAAACACATGGTTCAATAAGATCTCCACCCAAAATATATCCCATTTTTCATTTATACCACCACAATTACAAGCTATTCTTACTGTGAAAAAGGGTTGTAGTGCCTATTCTAGTTTTTTATGTTTTTTTCTTGCAAAAATGAGAACCCTATCTGCTCAAAACAAATGGGGGAGGGACCTAAATTTTCAGGACTGTGATAGTGTCAATTGGAAAAAAAATATTATAAACTACCTTTTTTGGTCACGCTCAACACACGTTTGAGATATTTTCAATATAAGATACTACAGTGTATCCTGCCAACCAACAAACTTCTCGTTTCTACACTTCATTTGTTTGTTGAATGTGAAGCTGTTTCCCAATTATGGTTTCACGTGCAGCAGTGGTTGATCTCCTGTGGCTATAAAAATATTGATCCTCAACCTTCAGACATTATATCTGGTAAGCTTGATAAAGATGTCTATTTTAACTATACTATGTTAATCTCCGAATTTGTAATATACAGATGCAAACTTAGTAACAGTAGACTGAGTGCTGCTGCAGTCAAAGTGTACTTAAAACATGTTATGGAAACAGAAAAAAAATCATTGCAATAACAAATAACAAAGCTGATAAGTTCTATGGTAAACGGGCAAGGTTATTGAATAAATTTTAATGTGTCTTGTAACATATTTTGAAGGTATATACAGTTCTGCAGCCATGCAGCCTTGAGGGGGGGGGCACAAACCAGTGTCTCTCCCTCACGCCGGTCCCAAGCCCGGATAAATGCAGAGGGTTGCGTCAGGAAGGGCATCCGGCGTAAAACAAATGCCAAATAAACTATGCGAATCACAAGAAAGAATGACATACCGGATCGGTCGAGGCCCGGGTTAACAACGACCGCCATCAGTGCCGTCAACCAACAGGGTGCTGATGGAAATTGGACTACTGTTGGTCGAAGACGTCGAAGAAGGAGAGGCGGGAGGCGTGTCCGTTGCCAGAGAGAGAAGAGGAAAGGCATGAGTCTAGGACTGAAAGTAGGGACTTTGAATATTGGAACTATGACAGGAAAAGGTAGAGAGCTGGCTGACATGATGCAGAGGAGGAAGGTGGACATACTGTGTGTTCAGGAGACCAGGTGGAAAGGTCGCAAGGCTAGAAGCATAGGAGCAGGGTTTAAGCTGTTTTATCACGGTGTGGATGGGAAGAGAAATGGAGTCGGAGTCATCTTGAAGGAGGAGTTTGCCAGGAATGTTCTAGAAGTGAAAAGAGTGTCAGACAGAGTGATGAGTCTCAAGTTAGAAATTAAAGGTGTGATGGTCAATGTTGTTAGTGCTTATGCCCCACAGACAGGATGTGAGCGAGAAGAGAAGGAGAGATTCTGGAGGGAGTTAGATGAAGTGATGCAGAGGACCCCCAGAGGTGAAAGAGTGGTCATTGGGGCAGACTTCAATGGACATGTTGGTGCAGGAAACAGAGGGGACGAGGAAGTGATGGGTAGGTTTGGTATCCAGGACAGGAACGCAGAAGGACAGATGTTGGTAGATTTTGCAAAAGGGATGGAAATGGCTGTGGTGAATACTTTCTTCCAGAAGAGAGAGGAGCATAGGGTGACTTATAAAAGTGGAGGTAGGAGCACACAGGTAGACTACATCTTGTGCAGGCGATGTAATTTAAAGGAAGTCAGTGACTGCAAAGTAGTAGCGGGTGAGAGTGTTGCCAAACAGCATAGGATGGTGGTGTGCAGGATGATGCTGATGGTGAGGAAGGTGAAGAAGGCAAAGGCAGAGCAGAAGACAAAGTGGTGGAAGTTGAAAAAGGAAGAGTGTCGGGTTGTCTTCAAGGAGGAGTTGAAACAGGCTTTGGGTGGTCAGGAAGTGCTTCCAGATGACTGGACAACTACAGCGAATGTGATCAGGGAGACAGGTAGGAGAATACTTGGTGTGTCATCTGGAAGGAAAGTAGATAAGGAGACTTGGTGGTGGAATGAGGAAGTGCAGGAGTGTGTACAAAGGAAGAGATTAGCTAAGAAGAAGTGGGACATTGACAAAACCGAAGAGAGTAAACAGGAGTACAGGGAGACACAGCGTAAGGCAAAGGTAGCAGTGTCAAAGGCCAAACAGAGCGCGTTTGATGACTTGTATGCTCGGTTGGAAAGTAAGGAGGGAGAAAATGATTTATACAGGTTGGCACAGCAGAGAAATAGAGATGGGAAGGACGTGCAGCAAGTTAGAGTGATAAAGGACAGAGAGGGAAATGTATTGACTGATGACAGAAGTGTGCTGGGAAGATGGAAAGAGTACTTTGAAGAGCTGATGAATGAGGAAAATGAGAGAGGAAAAAAGAGTAGAAGAGGTGACTGTTGAGGACCAGGAAGTAGCAAAGATTAGTAAGGGTGAAGTGAGGAGGGCATTGAAGAGGATGAAGAATGGAAAGGCAGTTGGTCCTGATGACATACCGGTGGAGGTATGGAAGTGTCTAGGAGAGGTAGCAGTAGATTTTCTGACAAGAACATTTAACAAGGTCTTAGAGAGTGAGAGGATGCCAGAGGAATGGAGGAGAAGTGTGCTGGTGCCCATTTTTAAGAACAAGGGAGACGTGCAGAGTTGTGGCAACTACAGAGGGATAAAGTTGATGAGCCATATGATGAAGTTATGGGAAAGAATAGTGGAAGCTAGACTAAGGGCAGAAGTCAGCATTTGTGAACAACAGTTTGGTTTCATGCCCAGAAAGAGCACCACAGATGCAGTGTTTGCCTTGAGGATGTTAATGGAGAAGTACAGAGAAGGTCAGACGGAGCTGCATTGTGCCTTTGTGGATCTGGAGAAAGCATATGACAGGGTGCCGAGAGAAGAACTGTGGTATTGCATGAGGAAGTCTGGAGTGGCAGAGAAGTATGTTAGAGTGGTGCAGGACATGTATGAGAGATGTAAGACAGTGGTGAGGTGTGCCGTCGGTGTGACAGAAGAGTTCAAGGTGGAGGTGGGACTGCATCAAGGGTCAGCTCTCAGCCCCTTCTTGTTCGCTATGGTGATGGACAGGCTGACAGACGAGGTTAGACAAGATTCCCCATGGACTATGATGTTTGCAGATGACATTGTAATCTGTAGTGAGAGCAGAGAACAAGTGCAGGAAAATCTAGAGAGGTGGAGGTATGCCCTGGAAAGGAGGGGAATGAAGATTAGCCTCAGTAAGACAGAATACATGTGCATGAATGCCAAGGACCAAAGAGGAACGGTGAGATTACAGGGAGCAGAGATAAGAAAAGTGGAGGATTTTAAGTACTTAGGCTCAACAATCCAGAGCAATGGAGAGTGTGGAAAAGAGGTCAAGAAGCGTGTGCAGGCAGGTTGGAATGGTTGGAGAAAAGTGTCCGGTGTGATGTGTGATAGGAGGGTATCGGCAAAAATGAAAGGAAAAGTGTACAAGACGGTGTTGAGGCCAACGATGCTGTATGGGTTAGAAACAGTGGCCCTGGGGAAAAGACAGGAGGCAGAGTTGGAGGTAGCAGAGATGAAAATGTTGAGGTTCTCTTTGGGAGTAACGAGGATGGATAGGATTAGGAATGAGCACGTCAGAGGGACAGCACATGTAAGACGTTTTGGAGACAAAGTCAGAGAGGCTAGATTGAGATGGTTTGGACATGTACAGAGGAGGGATAGTGAGTATATTGGTAATAGGATGCTGAGGCTGGAACTACCAGGCAAAAGGCCTAGAGGAAGACCAAAGAGACGATTCATGGATGTGGTAAAGGAGGACATGAAGGTCGTTGGTGTAAGAGAAGAAGATGCAAAGGATAGGGTGAGATGGAGGCAGATGATTCGCTGTGGCGACCCCTGAAGGGAAAAGCCGAAAGGAAAAGAAGAAGAAGATACAGTTCTGATATTTTTGTAACACCTGCAAACTGAATCTATTATTTTTTTCTCTTCTGTATTATTATTATTATTATTATTATTACTATTACTATTAGTATTTATTGATTTATTTATGTTCTCTGTTTAACGATATTGTGTTTTGTAAAATATAAGTGTGGTTCTGGGAATAAAAAGAGAATTTAACAAAAAAACAAACCCCCCACCCCCCACCCGTGCAACTAACTGGGTTATCAAAGGCCAGCCATGTCTCTCACTGTCTTTGGTGAGAGGTTCATGTAAAAGAACCATTGCTGACCTTCGTAAAGAGGAGCTTCAAAGCCGTCAGTGTGTTTCTGTCCCTTGCTAAAGGGTTGTGTCAGGAAGGGCATCCGACGTAAAAACCTATGCCAAATCAAACATGCAAATCATTCGCTGTGGCGACTCCTGATAACGGGAAAAAGCCGAAAGGAAATCTCTCATCTCTATACCCGTTATTTTGTTTGGGGGGAAAAAAAACAATTCTCTGGGTAAACAAAATGGCCGCAACTTCAAAGTTAGATGTTCCACATTCTCAGAGCGAGGTTTGGAGATAATCTACAGTCAGTACACCAGGTTTATTTAACAAGATCCACTGTTCCTCTGCCGTGGGCCTTGTTGCTATCCGCTGCGCTTTGGTCCTCCCTGAAGGCCGTGTAGCCGGCTGGTGCAATCGCCTCATCGAGTGTACTGTCCTCGCTCGAGCCATGTTTCACAGAAACACAGCATGGAGCAGTCCTGTAGATACATCTACACTGCAATCTGAGCATGAATCTCATCCATCTCGTTCTGCAGAGACTGAAGCAGTATGACCGGGAGTGCTAACCTTCCACTGCTAACCAAGCGCCTGAGTCATCGTTCAGCCCCTTTCCGCCTCCTACGTCTCCGCCTGGGATTATTGTTATCCGGGGTGTGGCTAGCATTGAGCTGCTGTATCATGTTAGCTTAGGATAGGAGATGAGCGTGCTCAGTTCTAAATGTCCAAAAGGACTGCGTTCTCATAGCTGTAGTAGGGTAGCACGGTCATAGACGAGCATGGTTCAAAAAACAAACAAACAAAACAACAAGCAAAACAAATTAAAACAAACAAAGAAACAATTTGACTCTAAGAACTCCATATCGTCACCCTCTAGGGAGCGCCATCTTGGAAGTGACTATAAAATAAAGACATAAAAATTCTATATTTAAAAAGGACCTTACACAGGCCCAGTAAACAACATAATAATAATGTCTGTCTGTCTTTCGGCTTTTTCCCTTTTACTCGGGAGTCGCTACAGCGAATCATCTGATTCGCACGTTTGATTTAGCAGAGGTTTTTACGTCAGATGCCCTTCCTGTCACAACCGTTTTTAGCAAGGGACAGAAACATGCTGGCGACTTTGCAGCCTACTCTTTTCGAAAGTCAGCAATGGTTCTTTTACATGCCTCTCACCATAGACAGTGAGAGACCTGGCCCGCCTTTGATAACCCGGTTAGCTGCACTGGGAGGGACAGTGACAACCTTGTGGAGAGTGGGACTCGAACCCCTAACCTTTGGATCAGCGATCCAGCGCCCTATACCACTAGACCACCACTGCCCCACAATATATAAGAAGAAGAAGAAAAAGAACAATAAAATGATACTAATAACAATGATAATAATACAATAAATAAATAATCAGTAATCTCTCTCTCTCTCTCTCTCGCTCTCTCTCTCTCTCTCTCCCTCCCCCGCTCTCTCTGTCTCTTTCTCTCTCTGATATTGAATCCTTGTGTAATTCTGACTAATAAAATCATTTTACACATACACAATATCTTTAAAGGAAATCTTAAACCAGGATAAAAGTCTGGTGATGAAGGGCGTGGCATTGTGTCTCTGCAGGTTGATGGGTTGTGATGTTTCAGGTGAAGGTTGTGCTGCTCTGACTTCAGCTCTGAGATCAAACCCCTCACATCTGAGAGAACTGGATCTGTCCTGGAATAAACTCGGAGATTCAGGAGTGAAGATTGTCTCTGCTGTACTGGAGGATCGTCTCTGTAAACTGGAGATACTGAGGTAAGATCATCTCTCTGAGAGTCACATGACCTGCTCCTCAGTACGACCCCATTCTCTAATAGTGAGGCTGAAGCAGAAGGTTTAGGTTCATCATCAATGTCCTAAGGAGGAAGATTGTTTCTTTCACTGCACACTGATGATTGGTCACAGAGTCTTTGGGTCAGATGTACGTATGTGAGAAGCTGCAGCACAAAGCCAAACTTAATGCTGCTGCAATATGTCTGAAATCTCTGTGAAATTTATTAAACCCTTAAACTAATCATTGGGGGTTGAAGCCTCACTATTACCAGGTTGTCACTGTCCCCTTGGTGCACTGACTGGTTTTCAATTGCCGCCTATGTTGCTCACTGACTGTGGTGGAGGTTCATGTTAAAGAACCATTGCTGATTTTTTAAAAGAGGATACCGTGAGGTATCAGAATGTTATCAGAACCTGTGTTATTTTTCCCTTTTGTGTGAACTGGGCTCCAGCGCTGTTCTGAGCTGTCATGTCACGTGCTAATGTGATGTGCTCTGCACTGTATCTGTCCTGATCCACGGGTGGTCGGGCGTGAAGAAACCTGCTGCAGGCCCGAGTTCTACTTTGTTCTTTCCTTTCCTTGTTTCATATTATTTCCTGTTTCCTGTGCTTCCTCTTCCTGACACGACTTCCATCTGTTCTTGTGGAGGATTGTATCCTCTTCTCATGAAGAGCACTGGTTCTTCTGAAGCAGCGCAAACAAATTCTCATGAAGCCTTTATGTATTCTGGGACGGTGAATACAAGTCCAACGAGAAAACGCCTCTTAAGATGAAGCACATTTGTTATTTTGTTGTTTATAAGATGTGATGTATGTTGTTGAGAAACTGCTGTTGTCCGCTGCTAGTGTTCCGTAACACAATGTGTTTGCCGTGTTTATTACACCGTAGTTCGGAAGTGTTCGGAATAAAATTCTCAGAGTAAGCTGCCGAATGTTTGAAATTTCGCGTGGTGTGCATCTCCAAATCTTAAAACATGTCGGTCTTATAAGCTGATCCCTCAAAAGAAAAATAAAGAAATAGACAAACGCATAAAAAATAAATGACGAGAGGTTCGGTGAACTGAAGAAGATAAATTTGGGCCGTTCACAACGTGGCGTTGAAAATGTAAACAAAGCGGGTGCTGCTGGGTGTTTGCTTCGTAAGGCCGAGGTTCGGTATGGATAGACCTGGAAGGGGGGTTCTAGTGGGGCATTTAAATGAAAACGGCCATCAGAAGGCTCTAAGACAGCATGACCTAAAACATTACCAGGTGAGATTTATCCAGAACCAGCTATTGGGTTTTAATAATCCACACTAACCCAAGCCTCGACAATTGAGGTGACCCAAAGGTTAGTTCTGCGACTGGTAGGTCATATTTTGAAATCCACAAATGACAGAACAGTCACGTAACGCAGCGCCTGATACTGCACACTGCCAAAAACGGGTTCGTCTGTCGTAAACAAAAATGGCCGACGCAGCGGGTACACGCCAAAACGTTCAGAAAATATCGGTTGAAAGTCGACTTTGAAATCCTAAACATCACTGATTTGAAAAACATTTATTAATTAATACCTCGTGAATTATCAAAATAATGTTATAGCGACAATGAATGGATTTTCAGGTATTAATGTTAGCGATTAGGGACCGTACCAGTTCAGCTAGTTAAAGGTCCGGGTCGGTGTTGCTGGGGTTTGGCGTTTATGCTGATTGATGAAACTTTGCATGTTCGTGTATTAAAAGTATTCCAGCAGTTTTATCAGACCACTGATGATTATTTATATTAAAATTTAATGTTTCAGAATAATTATTTGTTAATAATTTAATCCTTTAATATTAGAAAATTCAACAATCCATAAGATATTATAGTCACTCGGATCATAGGTATTGTGTGTATCCAGCATAATGCTTCATCTAATTACTGCTGAAAATGGTATGTTTCAACCGTTGTTTGACGTTCAAAGCGTTTTGTTGTAATTAAAGGAAAAATTAGTGTTTACGGAGGCAATGCAATGATGATGATGATGATGATGAAGGTTAACTGAAAAGCACTGTGAGGTATCAGAATGTTATCAGAGCCTGTGTTACTCATTCCTTTTGTATAAACTGGGCTCCGGCGCTGTTCTGAGATGTCGGGTCACATGCTGATGTGATGCGCTCTCTGCTCTGTGTCTCCGTCCTGATCCTCAGCGGGTCGGGCATGTTCATGGATTTCAGGTCGAGCTGGGCATCTTGATGGTGAAGGTTCCTTTGGAGAATTTCTCTTTTCTCCGATCTTTCTTTCTCCATGCCGCTCTGATGCTTCACAAAGTGTGATGAACTTCCCTGGGAAGAAATCTGCTGCAGGTCCGAGTTTTACTTTGTTCTTTCCTTTCCGTGTTTCATGTTATTTCCTGTTTTCTGTGCTGCCTCTTCCTGACACAACTTCCCCCTGTTCTTGTGAAGGATTTTATCCTGTTCTCATGAAAAGTGCTGGTTCTTCTGTAGTAGCATGAACACATTCTCATGAAGCGCCTGAAGCCTTTGTGTATTCTGGAACATTGAGTAAAAAATTATGCATATTAATGAGTTTATATGTGAGGCGCTTCACCGAAAGTAGGCGCTTGTCGCACAGACCACTTTTGAGAAAAAGGCCAGAAAAGTAAGAATGGTTCATTTTTATCAAAATTCAGATTTTTGCATAAACTATTAAAACAAGTATTTAACTATCACTTGCTCATGTGAAATCGACTAAAACTCACGAAAAATGCCCCCTCCTCCCATTTTTATGATGAGTACCCTCATAAAACTAGATAAAAACAGTAGCAGACTTACTGGTTTTTGTTGCAATTATTCACAGAGTTCGGTATAAGACACATGATAATCCATACACAAGAAGAACGGTCGTGAAGTAGTCTCTCGATTTTGGATACTGTTTTGATATTAAAATGCTGTTTCAGTTAATCAAATAAAGGTTATGAAGACGATATGCTCATTAACAATGCAGGCTAGTTGCTAAGGGAGATCTGAAACGAGCACACTGATTGGTCAGCTCGGGCTTGCACATGCGCAGTGCCCGTCACACGTTAACTTCTGGTTTCAACTTCCTGCTTCTGGTTTTACTGTATGCGGAATTTATCTCCGACTTTCTCTTCAATAACAGTCATTAAGTTTATTTATAAGATTGTGAATGCACATAATTTCTGGAAAAGGAGAGTGAAATGTCATCTGTCGTGTCTAGCAGGATTAGTATAGATGTTAAATTCGGCATGAAAATTGGGCTTTGAAGATGCCGGAATGCTTGGCGTTCTTGAAGATTATTTCGCCGGTTAGTATTTTTCTCTGCATGCAAAATTCGATTATGGAATTTTTTTGATTATTTGATTTGTGTGTAATCTTCTCTGGACTGGACATGCTGGATTGTGGATTGTTTAGTTTTGTATGAAAATTGGTCAAGACCTGAAAAATACTTAAATGTTTCATTCCTTTTACATATGAACAAACTCATGATGACTATGCCAGCTGTATTAATGAAGTTTTTGATGTTGATGAAGAAGAGGCATCTGTTTATAAAAGTGTGCATGAGTGGTGTTTGTGAAGATGATGTGATCCTGATGATGGGTTTAAAAAGGGTGTGTCAGATTAAAATGAGGATTATCTTATTATCTCTTCCTAAAACCTTTCCTAGACATGTTTTCTAAAAGTTTATGATTGATGAAGAAGAAACATCTGTTACTAAAAGTGTGCATGAGTCAGTTTGTTGTTTTTCTGATGATGATGTGATCCTTTCTGCTGAGCAGGAAATAGATTAAGATGATAATGAGGGCAGAGTTGATGAAGCTTGCTTGTATAAAGAGATCAGAGAGTTTTGTTATATAGTTTTATTGCATTTGCACCTTTATATAATGGTCGAAAAGGTACATACTGATCTTACTGGAATACAGAAATGAAAAAAAATTGTCTTTTTTTTTGGGGGGGGGGGGGGGTTGGGTTACCACGGTGACTGATGGGTTTAAAAACGGTGTGTCAGATTAAAATGAAGATGATTTCTCTTATCATCTTGTCCTAAAACTTTTCCTATACATGTTTTTGAAAGTTTATATGGCTGAGGTGCATAAACATGTTTGGTTTTCTAAGGACTATGATCTTGGAACAAGTGCAATCTTTGTGCTCATTTTTCTCTAAAACGTCTTTTGAAATTTTTAGTTGAATGCTGACACAAGAAATGGCATAGCTTGCTCAGTTTTCAAGGATTGTCAAATTTTTTGCTGCATTTTGCAGCCTTGGGCCTCCTCTATCTGACTGTGTAAAAATCTCATTTTTCATTTTTGGACACAAGAGCCTACTTTTGGTGGAGTGACTCACATACTAGTATATGTTAACATGTTTATGCATATTAATGAGTTGATGCATATCATAAGAACCTCGCCTTTCATCCTGGACTTGGCGCCGGCGTCACTGACTGGAAGCACGAGGGGATCAGAGTTGTTGGAGACATGATTCAGGAAGGTTCAGTTCTCACATCCCAACAAGTGAAAGTAAATATGATGTTACCAATAGCGATGTCATCACATTTCTACAAGTTTCACACTTTATTCTGTGTGATTTGAAAGATTTCACTAGAGGTGTGGCTTTTTCTCTTCTAGAATCTCTTCTGGTAAATAATTTATAACTTAAATATTTCTCTCAGAAACTTTAAGGTTGTCAGTAATTTAAATGTAGATGATTCTGGTAAAGTAAAATATTAATGTGAATCCGACCTGGGTACAATAGGGGCTGAGGACTGGAATATCTCGTGCAGCCAGCCCTCTAAGGTCCCGGTGTTTAACTCTGCCTGGGAGGGTTTTGCATTGGCTCTGTATCACTCCTGAATCCAGACACAGAACCAAACCAAGTCTGTCAGAACTTTGTACGAAATTTCAGTCAGTTGTCGGATCTGTTGTCCTTGTCTGTGGAGCCGCCCTCATGTTCAGCACTTCTGGATCACTATTGGTCAACAGTTTAATATAATTTTCAAGCCCCGCCTACATCTGAGTACTTGTCTGTTGGGACTAAACGATGATTCACCTGCGGGTTTTCACCACTGAGACGTTCTGCACATTCTACTGCCCTGAGGCCGGAGATGTCTCCTGGGTTTATGGATCACTGATGAAGCTCCTGCTCTCAGTCAGTGGAAACAAATTGTGAGTTGGATTGTTCCGTTTGAAGGTTTCTCTCCAGCTTTGGAGGCTTAAACTCTTTTTCGTCTACAGGACCTGGGATTCGTTTCTCACCTCCCTGGGTACCACTGCATCTGGTTGGATGAGGGCGGGGCTTATAAATGCAGTTTGTGAAAAGCATGGCGAGCGAATGTTAAACATCTTATCAAACTCCAGTCTGGACTGGGATGTCTCTCCTTGGACTCTCTGGAATTTTATTTTAGTTTATATCAGAACTCCATGTAATTTATTCCCTGATGTGTTTATTTTGTTCTTGTCATGTCAAAAAAATTCCAATAAACATATTTATGAAAGAAAAATAAACCAAAGATGAGCACATGATGATCATTGGCTGTTCTAAATTGCCCCTTGGTGTGAGGGGACTGTGAATGGTTGTATTGTGTGTTGGCCCTGCCAGGGTCTGGCGAGGTCTTTGGTGTGTACCCCCGTTCACTTAAAATCGGCTGCGATAGGCTCCAGCCTCCCTGAGACCCGAAATGGATTAAGTCCTTCAAAGAATGTTGAATGTTCGTGTGTGTGTGTGTGTTCAGTTTATTGGACACTTTAAAATTCTATAAGATCTCTTTGTTTTTCAAGTTTATGCTGATTTTAAAGTGTTTTTTCTTTGTTTTTTTTTCACTCTGTTTTATTGAGATTTAAATCCTGTAGAGTTTCAGCCTCGACTTGGTACAGTGATAATATTTTTATAAGACTTAATGATACGGTGTGATGGGAGAGGACAGACGGTCCAACATGAGACACATCAACTTCATCACAAATAAACCCAAATAAATATATGTTGATGTGCGTTTCCCTCTGTCTTCATCTCATTCTTCTTCTTCTTCTTCTTCTTGTCCTTTCGGCTTTTCCCTTCAGGGGTCGCAACAGCGAATCGTCTGCCTCCATCTCACCCAATCCTCTGCATATTTTTCTCTTACACCAACTGCCTTCATGCCTCCTTCACCACATCCATGAATCGTCTCTTTGGTCTTCCTCTAGGCCTTCTGCCTGGTAGTTCCAACCTTAACATCCTACTACCAATATACTCACTATCCCCCTCCTCTGTACATGTCCAAACTATCTCAATCTAGCCTCTGACTTTGTCTCCAAAACGTCTTACATGTGCTGTCTTTCTGATGTGCTCATTCCTGATCCTATCCATCCTCGTTACTCCCAAAGAGAACCTCAACATTTTCATCTCTGCTACCTCCAGCTCTGCCTCCTGTCTTTTCCCCAGGGCCACTGTCTCTAAACCATACAACATCGCTGGCCTCAACACCGTCTTGTACACTTTTCCTTTCATTCTTGCCGATACCCTCCTATCACACATCACACCGGACACTTTTCTCCAACCATTCCAACCTGCCTGCATGCGCTTCTTCACCTCTTTTCCACACTCTCCATTGCTCTGGATTGTTGAGCCTAAGTACTTAAAATCCTCCACCTTCCTTATCTCTGCTCCCTGTAAACTCACCGTTCCTGTTGGGTCTTTGTCATTCATACACATGTATTCTGTCTTACTGAGGCTAACCTTCATTCCCCTCCTTTCCAGGGCATACCTCCACCTCTCTAGGTTTTCCTGCACTTGTTCTTTGCTATCACTGTAGATCACAATGTCATCTGCAAATATCATAGTCCATGGAGATTCTTGCCAAACCTCGTCTGTCAGTCTGTCCATCACCATAGCAAACAAGAAAGGGCTCAGAGCTGACCCTTGATGCAGTCCCACCTCCACCTTGAACTCTTCTGTCACACTGACAGCACACCTCACCACCGTCTTACATCTCTCATACATTGTCTTCATCTCATTCTTCTGTAGAATTTTTATTTACTGGAAACATTCTCATCATAAACCTGCAGAACCTGATCAACCAGATTTGTGGAGATTTTTACTCTCCATCAGTTTTATAATTCATCAACATTTTTATTCACAAGAAATGATCAGCAAGGATCTGATTTAGAGACGGGAATGTTGATTCTCCTCAAAATGAAGGTTTTATACTCGGCATTATTCTCTTAGTTGGAGTTGATGATGGTGTTTGTTTCTCACCAGGATTCAGATTTTTATTCTTTGATTCTGTAATAATATAAATTTATATTGTTATATAAATGTACTACACAGGCGATGGAGAACCAGGTTTATTCCCCCTGTGTAGTGCACTATAAACCCCACCCTCTCTCTGTCTCTCTAGTTGATGATCAGGCTGTTGCTCTCTGTTGATCTTCAGCTGCTGATAGTTTAATATCACACACAACAGCTGAGAGAAACTAAATGTGTGATGATGTTAATTAGAATAATCAGGTGATATTTAATCCTCATGTGATTCTGGATAATAAAATCATTTTACACACACATCATCTTTAAAGGAAATCTTAAAGCAGGATAAAAATCTGGTGATGAATGGCGTGACATTGTGTCTCTGCAGGTTGGGTGGTTGTGGTGTTTCAGGTGAAAGTTGTGCTGCTCTGACTTCAGCTCTGAGATCAAACCCCTCACACCTGAGAGAACTGGATCTGTCCCGGAATAAACTCGGAGATTCAGGAGTGAAGATGCTCTCTGCTGTACTGGAGGATCCGCTCTGTAAACTGGAGATACTGGGGTAAGCTCATCTTCCTGAGAGTCACATGACCTGTTCCTCCGTACGACCCCATTCTCTAATAGTGAAGCTGAAGTGAGGTTTAGGTTCATCAATGTCCAAAACCCACTGAGTCCGATTCTGTTCTATACGAGACGCACAAAATCTGATTCCTCATGTGACACACACTGATTTATAAAAGTCCTAGTGTGTCACTCCTCCCTCAACAAGATAAACCGTCTTCAGCCAGAGGAAAGTCAGTGCTGTTGCTCTTCTGCCTGAGATCAAGACATCCTGCACAGATCACAGCGAGACTACAGCGTATACTGAAGGAGGTGAAAGAGAAACAAAGGAGAAGAACAAAAGACCTGCAGGAATCTCTCCATCTCACTGAAGTCTCTGTTCATGTGTCCACTTTGAGAAAAAATTCTGAACAATAATTTCGTTAATGGAAGAAACTTCACATAGGAAACCCTGCTCTCCAATACACACTATGACATTGTGTCTCTGCAGGTTGGTGGATTGTGGTGTTTCAGGTGAAGGTTGTGCTGCTCTGACTTCAGCTCTGAGATCAAACCCCTCACACCTGAGAGAACTAGATCTGTACAGGAATAAACTCGGAGATTCAGGAGTGAAGATGCTCTCTGATCTTAAAGATGATAAACATTACAAGCTACAGACACTGAGGTGAGTAAAGATCGTTTATATAAATAGTGAAATAATAAAAGTGTAATGATTGAAGTTGATGATGGTTAGTTTGTAGTAATTTCTCTTTAGTTGCAATAAAGATCAGATTCCCAGGTTAGGAATGAAGCCAGTTGTATAAAATGTCACTATATTCTATTTCAGGAGATTTTTCTCTCTCGATCGGCTTTAATGCTCTCCTGTGATCAGTAAAGTGTCTTTGAATGATATGAACGAATATAAACAGGAGATGATGTTCCTCTCGGAGCAGAGACGATTCCATGCTGGAGAACAGTGAAGTCCGGTTTGTGGTGATTAATTCTCCTGGTTTTCTTTTCTGATCAGGGTGTGATGATGATCTGTGTGTGATGAAGACTCCGGTGTTCCTGCATTTCCATGTTGGGGAACAGAGAACATGTTTATAAACACATCACTCATTTAGTTCTAACACATTAAACACACTCGGAGACGTGTGAAGTGTGTGTTCATCATGCATCAGTCAATCAGACGCCACACACTTCTAGACCCAGATTATAATGACCTCTGACCCCTGGATCAAATCTCTGGGTCGCCATCCCATAATAACCCTGAGAGATTATTTGCACCGGTGTGTGAGAAACCACAGAACTCGAGCCGAACCCAGTCAGTGGACGAGAGAGCCGGAGAGGAACCGTTTCCAGAGATCGGTGACCATCCTCACCTGACAGGACCGGCATCTGAGGAGGTTCTGAAGCTGCGAGGAGGCTCCGAAAAGCCCATTTATCACTTTCTCCTTTATTTCATTCATGTCCAAGTGATGTTCCACTAAATATCTGCTCTCTTCAATCATTTATTCATCAGATTACTGGAGCAAACAGATTGTTGTAGAATATGGTTCTGTGATTTTTCTATATTAATGTGATTAATATGTTTCAGATTGGAATGTATCAGTAATAGAGGGATCCCTCACTTTCCGCGCTTAATTGGGACTGAGATCCCCACGACCGCTAAATTCTGCGAAGTAGGATTAACCCCCCGACTGACATATATGTACATGTATATGTGTATGTAATACCAATAAATACATATTCAACGCTATAAATGATTATAATAACAATTAAATAATGCATAAGATGTAAATAAAATATAAATATATAAAAATATTTTTGCATAATTGTCCTTGTTTGCCCTAACTTTTTTACCTATTCTTTCTTAAGGGTCGGTCACAGCGTTTTACGGCTTAATCACGGCCAAAACCCGTCCAAAAATGGTTTCCCGTGAAGCAGATAGTGTTGTTCGTGTTGATGTCGAGTTTAAGACTACAGTCGATTTTTAGACGTGGCAGGACGTGGGGAAAATTTTGAATGGCGCTGGACATGGAAAAAGTTTTGATCTGCTCAAAATTTTAGACCGCGGAGAACTACGTGCTAAAGACGTGCAACACACGTGAAACACACGTAATAATCCGTGTTCTGGCAGTGATAAAAACTTGGAGACGTGATAAGACGCAAAAGTTTAATGGGTCTGTCACGGTCTTTCACAGCCAGAGCACGGCCATTGGGCGGGTGTTACACGTTGATATCACAAGAAATAGCGGCTTATCACTGACAAATGGGATTTTTCCATGTACATAGCACATACATAGCACTACCTAAACCCATTAAACAACGTCTTGCTCACATTCTAAATACGACTGATCACTGCCTAATCACTTCTGTATCACTTCTGATTCACGGCATATCAAATACCGTAATTTACTGAGAGCTCGGCACTTGCAGTCTAAATGTCAAGGGGTGAACTTGAACCCTCAATGCCGTGATGTCCTCATCTTCATGATCCAATACCAACAGAACCAACTGTTACAGGCCCAACATTTAAGAGAAGAAGGAGGAGGAGGAGGGGGTGTTATGGAACATCTGGGTGGGTGAATGGATTGGGAGGAGACCTAAGCTGGGGCTTGATGACCGTTTCATGAATTAAAACAACTTAAAAAATGAAACTAAAGCGTTATTCCTTCTCTCTTTCTCTCTCTCTCTTTGTCGCGCGCTACGGGCCACGCCCACAAGACGTGAATTCAAAGCGCATTCCCTGCTAGACAAACTACTTTAATTTGATTCCTTGAGGGATCGGAATTCCAGATTAGCTGCGTAACGAAGATCCAAGAGCCTTTCAGAACTTTATGAGGATGCCTCCTGCGATTAGGCAGTGCTATAGCAGTGGAGTGCCCGTTTTACGTCCACTCTCAAGACGTGATCGGCAGTGATACACACATGATGAGACCATGATTAGCCGTGGTAACTTGCAGTTTTTTTTCCCACCTTCGTGGGCTCCGCCCACACGCAGCGTGCAGCTGACACCGTACGCAGTCCTGTGTCTGTCAGGGCAAGTGTGCCACATCTCTGCTCAAATCGGTCATAAAAACTGTCTTCATTCCTTATTGTTTTACTTGGTTGTCTAGTCATGTAAACCCATAATCATTACCAATGAGCCGTGATTATAAGATGAGCCCTCTCAAATAAACTCAAGAAACTCACGAACCAACAGTACAACTCTCCTTTACACGTGTGACAAACAAGCTTTATGGGTGCAGTGCTATGGCGATTCAGCTCCCTCCTGGCCAATAGGAGGCCAGCAGGGCGGGATGTTGGGAGACAGCCAAGGAGAGAGCAACCCACGCATTGTTTGAATTTTTTAAATGGCGCATTTGGAGCTTTTCGTAAAAAGGGGTTGAAAATTTAGAAAATGTTTTTTGTAACCTGGATTTTTCGTATTCAGAGGTTTTTGTAAGTAGAGGGCTGACTGTAGTTCCAACCTCAGCGTCCTACTACCAAGACACTCACTATCCCTCCTCTGTACATGTCCAAACCATCTCAATCTAGCCTCTCTGACTTTGTATCCAAACCCTTTAACATGTGCTGTCCCTCTGATGTGCTCATTCCTGATCCTATCCATCCTCGTTACTCCCAAAGAGAACCTCAACATGTTCATCTCTGCTACCTCCAGTTCAGCCTCCTGTCTTCTCCTCAGTGCCACTGTTTCTAACCCATACAACATCGCTGGCCTCAACACCGTCTTGTACACTTTTCCTTTCATTTTTGCCGATACCTTCCTATCACACATCACACTTTTCTCCATCCATTCCAACCTGCCTGCACATGCTTCTTCACCTCTTTTCCACACTCTCCATTGCTCTGGATTGTTGAGCCTAAGTACTTAAAATCCTCCACCTTCCTTATCTCTGCTCCCTGTAACCTCACCGTTACTCTTGGGTCCTTGTCGTTCACACACATGTATTCTGTCTTACTGAGGCGAACTTTCATTCCTCTTCTTTCCAGGGCATACCTCCACCTCTCTAGATTTTCCTGCACTTGTTCTCTGTTCTCACTGCAGATCACAATGTCATCTGCAAACATCATAGTCCATGGGGAATTTTGTCTAACCTCGTCTGTCAGCCTGTCCATCACCATAGCAAACAAGAAGGGACTCAGAGCTGACCCTTGATGCAGTCCCACCTCCACCTTGAACTCTTCTGTCACACCGTCAGCACACCTCACCACTGTCTTATATTATATTTATATTCTTCCTTTTCCTTTCTACTGTTCCCTTCAGGGGTCGCCACAGCAAATCATCTGCCTCCATCTCACCCTGTCCTCTGCATCTTCTCTTACACCAGCGACCTTCACCACATCCAAAAATGTTTTCTAATATTATATTCATATATTTACAATAATATTTATTATTATTATTATTATTATTAGATTTATTATTGTTATCATTATTATTATTATTATTATTAATAATAATAATAATAATAATAATAATGGTTTATTTGCCTTTCCTTTTCTGTGCTTGGTTGACACTTGTGATGATTGTGTTAGTCACATTCAAGAAAAATAAAAGCTGTAAACACACAACAAATTTTTAGTTTTTATATTTTTTTCTTATCAGTTTTTTTTTTTTTTTTTTCATTTTAGTTTATCTTGAAGGTGAAACTTCCTTTCTCATCATAACCTTTTGAATTTCTTACAGCGGCACACGGTCTTTCTTTTTCTTTTTTTTTAATAGAGAAATGATGTGACTGTCAAAGCCCAAAAGCTTTTAAAACTAAATGTGAGTAAAGTGAGTGAAATCCACAATCCAGCCCA